>PVIU01017696.1:0-41204 GCA_004026605.1 Ondatra zibethicus
ACAGTGATGCAGGAAAGGATGGAACAGTGATGCAGGGAAGGATGGAACAGTGATGCAGGAAAGGATGTAACAGTGATGCAGGAAAGGTTGTAACAGTGATTCAGGGAAGGATGGAACAGTGATGCAGGAAAGGATGGAACAGTGATGCAGGGAAGGATGGAACAGTGATGCAGGAAAGGATGTAAGCAGTGTGCAGGAAAGGATGGAACAGTGATGCAGGAAAGGATATAAGCAGTGGTGCAGGAAAGGTTGTAACAGTGATGCAGGGAAGGATGTAACAGTAATGCAGGAAAGGTTGTAACAGTGATGCAGGGAAGGATGTAAGCAGTGATGCAGGAGGGATGTAAGCAGTGATGTAGGAATGGAGGTAACAGTGATGCAGTAAAGGATATTAGCAGTGACGCAGGAATGGAGGTGACAGTGATGCAGTAAAGGATATTAGCAGTGACGCAGGAATGGAGGTGACAGTGATGCAGTAAAGGATATTAGCAGTGACACAGGAATGGAGGTAGTCATGTACGGCTAAATGTGTGTGTAATAATCTCCCTGAGAAAAACAAAAGGCAGTGCTATTAACAAAAACATTTGTCAATCTGTGCTGTCACCACTCCTACTAGGGCTAATTTTAAGTCAGTGATGTGAACTAGATTTGGAGAGGGAGGTATAGTGGTCTCTTCACATAAATGAATAATATCAAAAACACAGATAGTAAAATTTAATAAAAAATAAATAAAATTAACTGTTAGTATTTATTACTTTTTTCTAACATCCTAACATTACTTTCTTACTTTTAAATTTCAATAATGGCTGCATGAAAAGTACTCATCATCTTTAAGAGAATCTGTGGCCCACACTGGCTCAAAACGTCCATGAACAGAGCCCAGAAAGGACAGTGTGCTATTGGCAGAGGAGATGTCTGCGTACCTGATCCTGAAGTGGTGTCTCTGGTCCCTCGGGTCTCAGCATCACTTGCAATGGGTTCTAACGTGGACCAGCAAAGGCTTTGATTCTGAGTGGAAGGGCACCAGTTTGCAGGAAAAGCCACAGCTGAGTTCAGTGTCAGACTGTGGACTGAGACAATAAGCACCATCCTGAAGTCCAGATGACCAGACAGACTCATTCTCTTTAGAGGTCACCTGTCCAGGGAGTTGTCTAGATACAGTGTGCAGCCATGGCCAGTGAAGACCCAGGACTGTGGGAACTGCTAGTTTCCGCCTGCATCCTCTGTCTTCTTTCCTTATGAGATCATGCAAGTTCTTGAATATGTATGTGTGATGCTACACGTATGGAGGTTAGAGCACAACCTTGCATGTCTGTCCTCACTCCCACTTTATCTGTGATAGGCTCTTTCATTTTCCTACCACTGCAAATAGCAGGTTGGCTGGCCCTGGCCTGTTTCTGCTGCTCTTTTAATATTTTCATATAATAGGAATGCTGGGGTTGCAGGTGCACACTAACATGCCCAGCTTTATGTGGATGATGGGGATCTGAACTTATTGGACCATCTCCTTAGCCTCGTTTGTGTGTGTGTGTATGGGGGGGGGTGAGGGTGGACAGGGTCTCAGATAGCCCAGGCTGGCCTTGAACTTGTAATGTAGCTCAATACTACCCCAGGCTCCTGATCTTTCTGCTTCCGTCTCACAAGTGCTGGAGTTACAGGTAATGTCAACAGGCCTGGATCATCATCAGGTTTAATTCTGTGGCATCAAAAAAGACAACTTTGCCAGGTGGTGGTGGCACATGCTTTTAATCTCATCACTCAGGCGGCGGAGGCAGGTGGATCTCTGTGAGTTTGAGGCCAGCCAGGTCTACAAAGCAAGTTCCAGGACACCTGGGGCTGTTACACAGAGAAATTCTGTCTACAGGAAGACAACATTAAGCCACAGTTTATGCCATGGTAACTGGTTTGGGATGGTGGGCAGTCAATGTTTTCCTAATTTGTTTTAAAAATGGATAAGAAAGATGAATTGAATGTTCCATATTAGTCTTAGGATTCTACTGGGGGGTGGCAGCTGTGGCACTGTGGATGGGACAGCGAAGGAAGCAGTCATGAGTGGGAGCCCAGACAGAAAATGACCAGGGAAGGCTTTCCTGGAAGGTCCGCTGCAGAGGAGAGTCTGTGCCCTCCTCCTGGGAGAAAAGTGAATTTGAATGTCGGACACCTTTGATTTTCTGCAGGTTTACGTTTGTTAGTCGATAAGCTGTGGCTCTGAGGACATTTTGTGCTGGAAATAAGTGCTCCACAGCAATGCAAGGCTGTTTCTCTGTCTTTTCTACAAAGGATAATTGAGACCTCTAAGCTGAGAGTCACTTCCTCAGCTCCATTTTGGGATGGAAACAGCAGCAGGCTTCAGACACTGCGATGCTAACAGCACAGGAAACTCTAGGTCCTCCCCCATCTCTTCTGGTTCTCTGAGGAAAAGCTTACATTACTGTGGATAGTTAACAGCAAGACAGTTTTGTTTCTGACTTTTTTTTAATAACCCAAAATTTATATGTAAAGGCACACAATAAAGCTTTATGCATTTATTAAAATATACACATTTTGGTAAATTTATAACTTTCCTTAGTATTTTGATAAATCAAAATATTTGTCAATCAACACCACAGTCATTTGAAAATAAAACACACTTTATAGTACATCTGCATATTATCCTTTTCTTCATGGTACATTGCAACGCCCCATTGTACAGTGCACCAATGGGAATTAAAACCACAAAATGAACACATTAACAATACAACAATTTCATACAGAAAAAGAAAGTAGCCAAGAACACACCAGAAATGACCATCTGCAAAATGCAAGTTGTACTTTTTAAGGACCAAACGAAACTGAAACAGGTTGGTGGAATTTACAGGCTGTATTTATAACTTTGGGATATGAATTAAATGGTCAGGTTACTTTCCCACAGTGAGAAGGAGAATGCCGGGTCCTGTTGGTATGACTACGTGGAGAGAGGACATTAGCCGCCCTCTTGAAAGCCTGAAGCTCCTTTTCTCAGCCCAGATAGTTGAGGTATTTAGGTGCTTTCATAACATTAACAGCATCTCTGCTTTGGGAAGCAGGTGCTTATGATTCCCAGTGCAAGCTCTCAACTTCATGACTAGGAACGTGACTTGTCTATCAGCAACTGCCAAGAGCCCTCGATGGATGTCCATGGACCAGGACACCATCCCGACACCAGAATGAACGCAGCCCTTCAGAGTCTGCACTTCTGACAATATTCACATGACCCACAGTTTCCTTTAGCCAGTACTACCAGTGTTAAAGTCAGGAAAGCTAGAGAGAAACAAAAAAGAGCACAGAGGAGGTTTTCAATGTAAAAATCCAGGCTGCCCTTGCTTCCTACTCCCAGCAGGATGCTATTTTTCTCCCTTATATGAACCAACACACACTAAATATTCAGAAAGAGTAAAAGATTAGAGCCATCTGTGGCCAGGAGACTTCAAACCTGTGATGTCTTTTTGGAAATCTCCTTTGGGCTGTGTGATTCCATGCATTTATTAATGACTGATTTCAATACTATTCTAGCTGCTATGACAGAATACATATGAATTTCTGGTGAACTTTAAACTTTCACTAATCTCTTTGGGCTTTAAGCCCGAAACAGGAAAAGAGGACATCCCGTATTTTTTCAGAGAATTATTTTTCTTAAAAAAAATGTTGTGTATGTATTTGACTATGTGCATAGGGTGTAGTAGTGCCTGAGGGCGCTGTACATCCTGGAGCTGGGGTCATAGGTAGTTATGATCAGCAAGAACTCTTTTATTTTATTTTATTATTATTATTATTATTTGGTTTTCAAGACAGGGTTTCTCTGTGTAACAGCTCTAGCTGCCCTGGAACTAGCTCTTGTAGACCAGGCTGGCCTCGGACTCCGCAGAGATCTGCCTGCCTCCCAAGAGTTGGGATTAAAGGCGTGGGCCACTACCACCCAGCAGCAAGAACTCTTAACCAACTGAAAATGCAGTGATGGTTCTGGAGGAAACAGCCTTCTGGCCCTGCTGGTGGGGACCCTCTGGGTTGGGATGCAGTTTCTAGCCTGAAACAATGTTAACCGAAACTACGAACTGTGACGGTCAGGCCAGTGCTGTTGGTCTTGGGTCTCCAAAGGGCCTTTCTGCAGATAAACAAATAATCAGAGTCAAAGAAGTACCCAGGGAAAGGGCCTACGGAGGCTTCATAAAAATGGGTTGGAAATACCTGTCTTATTAACAAGTCTTTTTGGAAGACGTTTGAGAATGGAGAGAAGTCCCATCATGATGGTGGGCACCTTTTCCTGGGTTTCCTCCATGTTCCGTTCCATGGGAAATGGAAGCCATCTCTGGCGCACTCCCATATGGAGGCTGGAGTCCTAGAGTGGACCGCTGCCCCCAGGACTCCCAGAACTGACCCAGCTCTAGCTGTAGCTTATGTCCTGACTTTTGACCTTCTATCAGAGAATGTTCTAACACGAGTCGGAAAGGTGGACCAACCTGTGTCTGAGTCTCAGGGGTTTCCCAGGCTCCTGTAAAAATCCCAGCAGCAAACAGGACATCAATTTCCCCTAGTCTTTCAGGTGGATACTTAGATGGAAATTCTATTTATGATTCTATATATTTTGAAGAGGAATTCTCTGGTAATGTGATTTCCAACAAGCATGATCCAAAGGTGTCAGATTTCTCAACCCTTTTCAATCACTCAGACATTTCTCTGAATCTCATTTTCTAACAGTGACTGCATTTGTAGCATTGTGGAGGCACAGGACTTGCTCTTACGAAGAGGCAGACCTGGGGTTTTTTGCATAATTCCAACATTCAACGTCTCCTCTAGTTTAAACCAGCCTTGAGCTCAATTTAAGTCAAGTCAGAAGCAGGAGTTTTACCATTCCAATTAGATAGATACAAGCAGGAGTTAGATTTGGTCATTGAAAGGAATTGCTGAAAGCTGTAAAGTTGAAAAGTTGTGTTGCGTGTCTACATGTTAGAAGATAACAGTTTCCTAAGGGAATGTAAAATCTGAGACGGGAGGAAGAGCAGTGTCTTACTTTGAGCATGGAATTTTTTCATCACTCTGCTAAGCGTGTGTACATGACCTGTTCGCTCCTTGCCTGGGCAATGATACCACTGCCCATTTTTTCTCAAGTCTAACCTTGCCTGACTCACCCCCCTCAACCCTAACAAGCACTCCTCACCAGCAGAGCACCAGTGGGCTTGTCACTGGAGCTATGACTGACCCCTCCCCTACTTTCCTGGCATCTCTCTTACTGTGTCATGTGACTCACACGTAAATTATAGCGACAGCCACACCAGCTCCTTGCTTTTCCTGGAGGAAGGCAAAGAACCAAACTCAGGGCAGCCCTCAGCAATAATCTGCATCTTAGCCATCCTCTGCATGCTTCCCTTCTGTTTCTACCTTGTTAAGGCTCTGCTGCTTCCACGGGCTGCACATGTACACTGTATTCTTTGATCTTTCCAACGTGTGGGGATGTTTTCCATGTTTAAGCCCAAAAGCACATTCTTATCTCCGTCCCGCCTGCCGTCTTTGATACTGTTTTAAATAGATTTCTTCGAAAGTTTTGTTTATTATTACTGCATGTGTATGAATGGTGTGTGTGTGTGTGTGTGTGTGCGTGCCAGAACACCCATGTGAAGGTCGGAGAACACATATGTGGAGTCACTTCTTCCATGTTTATGCGGGTTCCAGTGATTGAACTGAAGCCATCAGGTTTGCTAGGCAAGCCTTTGACCCTCTGAGCTGTCTGGCCAGTCCTCTAGATCTGATTTCTTAAGAAATGACACCAGAATATGCCATAGCACACAACAGGTACTCTGTGAATAACTACTGAATAGGTAGTTTATTTTTCTTTATTTCATTTATCCACTCATTTCCCCCACCAATCATATCTTCCTTCCTTCCTTCCTTCCTTCCTTCCTTCCTTCCTTCCTTCCTTCCTTCCTTCCTTCCTCCCTCCCTCCCTCCCTCTCTCTCCCCTTCCCTTTTTCCTTTCTTCCTTCCCTCCTTCCTTCCTTCCTTCCTTCCTTCCTTCCTTCCTTCCTTCCTTCCTTCCTTCCTTCTTTCCTTCCTTCCTTTTTTCTAGACAGGGATTTTCTGTGTAGCCCTGGGTGTCCTGGACTTGCTCTGTAGACCAGGCTGGCCTCAAATGCAGAGATCTGCCTGCTTCTGCCTCCCTAGTGCTGGATTAAAGGCGTGCGCCACCACTGCCCAGCAGGTATTTCTTGGTCTTTGGAGCTTCTCTGTGGATGTCAGTGGTCCGTGCTGTTTTAACACTCTGCCCTCCTAGGGAAAGGTTTATTTATTTATTATTTATTATCATGTAGCAGTCCTGGCTGCCATTACTGACAAGCCTATCGTTTTCTAAGGTGTTCTTCATTGGAAAACGTAGCAAAACCCTTGAGAGTTCTTGTGCTCATGTGCGTCACACATTCTGGCTCTCGGTTACCCCTTCCCCTCCCACTTTCATTGTATTCTTCCCCTTTGTTCTGGAGCACTTGTGTTTTGATAGCTGCCTCCAATCTTTCTGAAATGAGGCAGTGTTGATAAATAGAATACAATTTAAAATATTACATTATTGGCTCCAAAATCACACATCCCACATACACCAAACCCCCACCAGAAGAGCTTTTCTAAGAGAATTATTTATAAGGTAATCCTACTTTTAATGCAGTCTCATAAACACAATGTTCAAATATGATGGTATTTGAAAACCTTTTTGTGAAACCTGGGACTCTTTCACAGGAGTGGAAAAAGCACGGTGAAAACATGCTACGTACCTGAGAAAACTTTCAAAGCTATATATGTATTCTGAAAACCAAGATAGCTAAGACGATAAACCCAAAAATTTTAGAAAAACGAAGAGAGCAAAGATTAAAAACATCTAAAGCTACTAACTGAGAAAAATGGCGTCCGAAATGAGAATAATTCATTGGCTCTGCACAGAATCAACACCAACAGCATTATCTGTAAAGCCCATGCTCTTTCTTATGCTACATAAGTAGCACGCGCCTGCCACCAGACCATTGCTACCTTACACCTAAACACCACCAGTAAGACATAGACCATTGCTACCTTACACCTAAACACCACCAGTAAGACGCAACTTTCCACCCACGTTAAGATTTGTCACGTTGCATCCATATTTCTCTTAACCATATCTAAGAAGGAGAACATTACCCCGTGTATCTAGAAGCGAACCTAGCTTAACAACTGTTTATGCTAGGCAGGTTTTCTGCATCCTACCCCAGTTTAAAAATTAGTTTTAACAGACACGACTCATAATTATCTTACAGTTAGTTCTCCAGGGTATTTGTTGCAGGCCAGGCACTGCTTTGTGATGGTTAAGTTTAAGCAAGAGGAAACAGCTTTGTCAGACATGACATAAAAATGGTAATAATGAATACTGGAAGCCAGGGTTCTACATAATTAATATGGAGTAATGAACGATATCTAAAAAATGTACTTATTTTAGTGCACTGGCGTACATTGGCTAAGAGCATGGTATGCAATTTATCTAAAAGCATCATTAAAAAAATAGTTTCAGTTGATCTTTATCTGTTATGCTGAAGCTTCTTGTATCTGTCATGGGACCCTGCAGTCTCCTAGGTTCCAAGGGCTGAAGTTACAGATCTCCTCATGGCCTCCACTTAGCTGCTGGTGTATTTTAGTCAGTCAGCTCAACAGGAAGCATGCCTTCTCTCTGTAACCTAAGTACATGCCAAGAAAACATGCGCTTCAGAACAAGAAAGAAAGATGTGATGTTAGTTGATATTCATGAAAATTTTTGGCGGATGATGAATTGAGGAGCAGAGGGCAAGGAATTTGCTCTTTTGCCCCATTTCCAAAAAATTCTTGCAGAAATCTTAGTAAGAGAAATTTGTTTTCATACACATGTCCACACATGCTACTGAAGTCACATGTTTTTCTGTTGTAAATTCATCTATCCTGTTTTGGGAGAAAATTCTTTAAGAATCCCTTTGGAGGCCTATGCTTAATCCTCACCAGACAGCTGTTTCTCTGGACCTCAGGGAAGGTGCTTTAGGAACCAAGATGAAAAACACTCTAAAAGTGAGCTAGCCTAGAGGAGGGAATTAGAGCTCTCTGAGCTGGATGACCCAAGTTCCTGGTCTTCCACACCTCTGGAAACCAGCAGCATCCAATCAGGCAGTCACCTAGCCAAAAAGGAAAAACCCTGCAGATTTTATAATTTTAGAAATATGAAGTAGGATTTGCAATGTGATCTCAGTGGCTGGGTTACTGCTCCTCACAAAGATTTTTATCTGATTATAGAACAAATAACCCATTTCTTCCAGGCATATCAGAGGCCTGCAATCACACTCCACCTCTGCCTCTTCCCAGACCTGCAGGAGCTTAGAGTCTGGTGTAAGGGAGTGCATGACAGACAGTTCCTTTCTGACCTCTATTCGAGAGATGGTTACTTCAGCTTTTCTTTCTTTCTTTTTTTCTTGAGCATTTAAGTAAAGATTTGGTGGTACTTCTTACTATACTATGATGACTACATGGTTGCTTTACAGGGAATATGGTCTCAGAGTCGTCTATCTTTTCTGGATCCTAACCTTATAGTCTGGAAACTGTAAGAACTTTGGTGAGTAATGAGAAGCCGGGTCTTCTCTGTGGATAGTTTTAGGGAGGTGAGATTTAAGGACACAGTGTTGCTGACTGAGAAAGTCCTGAAACAGACTGACCTACAGGCCTGGGGGAGCAGCTCCTTGTTCTGCTCTGGGGCTGTAGAGCGGCCTCACACCACAGCTACCTTTGTGGCTCCTCTCCTAAGGGCCTGTAGCCTCAGCAGGGTTGGAGGAAAGCCTGCTCAGATCTTTTTTTTTGGGTTTTTTGAGACAGGGTTTCTCTGTAGCTTTGGAGCCTGTCCTGGAACTACCTCTTGTAGACCAGGCTGGTCTTGAACTCACAGAGGTCCGCCTGCCTCTGCCTCCCGAGTGCTGGGATTAAAGGCGTGCCCCACCACTGCCCGGCCGCCTGCTCAGATCTTAACACAAAGATCCATCCTGCAAAGCAAACATTTGCTGTCCTCGCCTGGGACAGTTCACTAACATAGAATTTCTTTTGATTTTGATTTTTTACAAGGGGGTCAATTAAGGGCCCTGGGTAAAACCCTTCAATAGAACTTTCCTGAATAGCAAAAATAGCAAACGACAGGTTGTGCCTGGGGATGGCCTTTGGGGAAGTGTGTGAAATGAGAGTTGGAAGAAGGGTCCACCTTCCAGCACACAGGCTGGATTCACAGAGAAACCCCCCCGCCTCTAAACGCCTGCAGTTCAGCCTACTCCGGAGAGCAATCTAGCTCATCATTCGCAATCAGGGCCTCCGAGTTCTGCTTGTGTTTGCTTTTACTTTTCGCTTTGCTACCCGTCCGGGTGTTTGTCTTCGCATCTGACATCTGTTGGTAATAGAAGCCTTTGTCCTCGGCTGGCCCGCCCCAGTCCTCCTGGCTCTCGCCCTCAGTGGCATAGGAGAATCCCTCCTCCACGGAAAAGGGGTCATCCACATCGTAGCGTTGATATGTGCTTTGGTGCAGGGCCTGCTCTCTGGCACTGATTTCCAGGGTGCTGTTCCAGATGCCATACCCAAAATAAATGAGCAGACCTGTGGGAGGGGAAAGCACACAGGAATAAGCAGTTGCTTTAGGACCTCTGACTTCCATCAACAAACACAGCCTCCATGTCCCCCTCACACCCACAGAACCATAAAACAACCCCTATGTTCCCCTCACATCCACAGAACCATAAAACAACCCCCATGTCCCCCTCACACCCACAGAACTGGCAGACCGCAAGGTGTGGTGGGGAATGTCTGTAATCCTAGCACTGGGGAGGCTAAGGGAGGAGGATGGGAGTTCAAGCCAGAATGGTAAAACCCTGTGTCAGAAAATGAAGACAACAACAAAACCAGAATAAGCTTAGGAGAACTTGGATAAAGCAGCCGACACTTACAGCTTCCGCGAAGGTTCTGACCACAGTGCCCTCGCGCTCCCAGGGGTCAGGTTTTAGATGAGCGTGAGAGTTAGTGGCCTCTTAGTGTCTGGCCCTTTCAGTCACCTCCACCCTCATCTTCCCAGGACCATGCATCACTTTTCTCACAGAGCTAATGCCAGGAGTCTGCATCTCCTGTCCTGGTTAGTATTTACTGATTGATGATACAGTCCCATGGTGGTTTGAATAAGAATATTTCCCCATAGGCTCATAAATTGGAATGCTTAGTGAGCAGGGAGTGATACTATTTGAAAAGATTAGGAGGTGTGGCCTTGTTGGAGGAAGTGTGTCACTGGGGGTAGGCTTTGAGGTTTCAAAAGCCTAAGCCAGGCTCAATGACTTCATGCTGCCTTTGGGTCAAGATTGCTGTCATTCACTGATTTGTGGGCGGTAGCCAATGGATTGGCTGGTCAGTGATTTGGAAAGCGCATGATTGGAAAATTGATGAGAACACCAACATCTGTGGAAGAAGGGTGTGGCTAGATCTCTGCAAACATCAGAGGATGTGAAGACACTTGTGGCTCATCAAAGGTGACTTCTGCCGAGGAGGAGTTCAGTAACCGGGTAGATAGGATGACCCCTGTGGACAGTCAGCCTCTTTCCCCAGCCATCCCTGTCATTGCTCAATGGCCTCGTGGACAAAGTGGCCGTGGCAGCAGAGATGGGGGATGTACGGGCTCAACAGCATGGACTTCCAGTCACCAAGGCTGACCTGGCTACCATTGCTGCTGACTGCCAGATCTGCCAACAGCAGAGACCAGCACTGAGCCCTAGATGTGCCACTATTCCCAGGGGTGGCCAGCCAGTGACCCGGTGGCAGGTTGACTACATTGGACCACTTCTTCCATGGACAGGACAATGCTCTGTCCTTACTGCAGTAGACGCTTATTCTGGTTATGGATTTGCTTTCCTGTATGTAATGCTTCTGCCAAATCTACCACAAGCCCCAAACTTCCCAGAACATTTTATTCTCCCTGGCCTCGATGTCAGGCTCCAGCATTTGTTCGTCCTCTAACAACACATATTATCCTGATTTCTCTTGCTGTCTCACACTCACCAATGGAATGATCTGTTCCCGGCCCCTAAGCTGCTTCTTTCTCCGGTGTGACCTCCCAGAATACCTAGTGGTGCATGCCACTGTTACGGCCCTAACGGCATCTGTCATGAGATTATCTGCACGGGGTGGTTCTAGCCTATAGTTTTGGCCAAAACCTGGCCTTTAATGTTTGCTGAATGAAGGAGCCAGAGATCCTGATGAGCGCACGTCAGTGCACCATCTCTGCATTGCCTTCATTCCAAGCAAAGGAATCTTACCTCTCTGGCAAAACACAGCATTGACTTGACTAATGCTTCTTTTCTGAAGTTTTGAACATTACGTTAGTCTCGTTTTTCAATTTGAAAAGCCCTTGAAGTTCAGGGTCTGGAAAGGCAAGAATTATAGTGACACCAGTCACAGTACTATTTTAAGAATGTGGAATCTGGGTTGCAATCCAGTCTCCATCGCTCTCATAGAGGTAGCTTTGGACCTCTGATTTACCCTCACAGCCTCCTATTCTGTAAACTGTGAGAAGCAGGGCTTGCTCCAGGGGCCAGAGTGCTTGTTACACAAGCATGAAGACCCAACTTTGCATCTCCAGCGCCCACATTAAAAAAAAAAATCCTGATGTGGCCATGCATATGCCTGTACCTGTGCAGAGCTGGGAAGGGGAAGGGGACAGAGGTGGGAGGATTGCTTGTGCTTTCTGCTTACAAGCCTAGCTTGTAGTTCAACCAGAGACCCTAGATCAGGACAGTAGGTGTCATCGTCTGGACCCTGAGTGCTCTTGCAGAGGTGTGAACACTCAAACATACATGTGTGCATACATCACACACACATTCAGTACACACACACCAACACACACACAGAGCACACACACAAAAGAAACTCAGATGAAACCAAGCTCTGTCCCTGAGAGTCAGAGTGATTACTGGGCAACTTGGGGGTAAAATGAGGCAGTGGCTTGGCCACTGAGGTCCAACACCCCTTGCCAGTGGCATCAGTTAACCACTAACCCTGGGCTGTCTGCTCAGCTATTTGCTCAGGAGGCAAGCCTGGCCAGTTTTTCCCACTCTAGGCTATGAGAACTTTTCTCTCTTGAATCTGAAGTGCGTTCTCTTTAAGCTTGGATTTCTTCCTCTTTGTCTCAAATGACTTTCTCTCTGCCCCTTCCAGTCCCCTTCCTCTCAAGAGAAATCAACTTCTTGCAGGAGCCAAAGAAAGCAGAGATTTACAGTTCTAATCGGTAATTAACCCTGGAGTCAATCATTTGCAGATGTAGCTACTTGGGCTCAAATAGCGGCCTGATCTTTTAGAGCGGGGGTGGGGGACAAGGGGAACTTTACTCTTTATTGTTGGGGAGGTGGTGGTGGTGGAGGTGCAGGACAGTTATGACTTTTGTGTGGAAACTGACCCCCATTCAAACTTCTAAAAAGGCCAATGTGTGCATGCTTAGAGAATGTCCCTGAAGCATGCCTAGGGACTGGGAGTGGTTCTAAGTGACCAGGCAGATCAGCAGCACACCTCTTTTGCTGAATTTTTCATTGTTGTTCTTTTATCCCAGGCATCCAGGCAGGTACCAAACATTGCCTCTTAGTCCTAGTACATCAGCCAGTTTTTTTTTTTTAGAACCCTCTCTGACCCTCTCTACAGGTGGTTTATTTTCTATGGAACTGGACATTTTTCTGTTTCCCTTACTGTCACTTCTCTGCCTCTATACAGGCCAATAAGACTCCGTTACTGGGTGACATTTGTTCTGGGCTACCTTCCTTTCTCCCAGAGCAGATACATGAGTGTCAGGTAGATTCCTGTTATGGGACTTGATGGAAGCGTTCTAGCATCACAGATAATCAAGCCAGAGAAAACTACAGATTACCAACATATCTAATGACTTCATTTACAGGAAAAGCCGATGCTGGGAAGCATTAGGTGTCAGGCTTGGATCTGAAGGGGCAGAGCCAGCCTTCTATGCAAAGAAAGTCCTTTGCACATTCAGTCTTTCATACTTCTTTCCCCGGGCTGACCATGGAGACAGTTATTGTGGTAAATATTCAGTAAGAGTCAGGTCTACGGGTGTTCCTTGGGAGTGCCAGGCCTGGAAGGATCATGTGTGTGCCGGTCCTTTGTAATACACACCTGCCACAGATATGTTAATGGTTTTTTTCACGTTTCTGTGGCTCCTACAGTGTCAAAGGCTTGTTATTCTTCTCCAATATACATTTCAAATATGAGTGTTGTGACTGGCAGTGTGTCCAGGCAGCCTGCTTGGACAGAACCATCCTCTGGTATCTTACATTCTGTCTGCTTTTCCCCCCTGGCCCTTTAGTCAGTTCAGGAAGAGGGGTGTGAAGCAGGGAAGGTGGGAGAAGAGGGAGAGTGGAGAACAAAACAACAGAGAGAACAAGCGAAGAGGGGGAGGGAGAGAGAAGAAGCGTGAACCATCTGTCACATAAACAAGGGCTTTGTGTGGAGGAGTAAACAGCTTAGCTGAAGGCCTGCTATGTGGAAGCAGAGCTTTGTGCTTCTGCTCCTTCTCAGCTGGCTTAGAGAACCATGCAGAAGGCAGTTTCTGCAACCTCAGGGATTCTGGGAATCCTGAGTCATCTCAGCTACTCTTCGTACAGCACTGTGTGCCCAGGTCCTCTGATCATGGTCAGTTACACTGCCCATCTCTCCCCCGGAACTCAAAGTGCGGTATAGGTACTGGTGTGTGTGTGTGTGTGTGTGTGTGTGTGTGTGTGTGAGAGAGAGAGAGAGAGAGAGAGAGAGAGACAGAGACAGAGATAGAGAGACAGACACATATACACACAGATAGATAGAGATAAAGATAGAGAATCGGAGCATGTCTTGGACAGGGAACTGGGGCACAGAAAAAAAATTAGGCATTAGGGACTGGGAGCTGGTATTAAGTGACTCTTTAACAAGCTTCATAGTGCAGGACTAACAGGTTTCAGGTGTATCTTTAAAATTCAGAGTTCTCAAGTCCCTTTAATTGTCTTCTAAAATGTTCCTGTTCCAGTTGTCTCACCTGCAGGTTCCTAAAAAAGTTCTGCTGCTTTATCAAGAAATCTGGTCTGGTAAAAACTAAGTCTCCAGAGCGTATTTTAACCCCGCCCATTTTAAGCATATTTTACAGGTCCCTCCTGCCGTCTGGGCCAAGACCAACTTACAAAGTGCTCTTCAGACAACGCCAACACCTGCACCAGCTCCTGGGATGTCACCATTGGTACCAACTCTCCTGGATCAAGGACACCTACCAACTAAAATCTGGTTTTATCTGCTCTTGTGTCTCACTTATATACCTGAGCCTCACCTGTACAACCAGGGCACCTCTCTGTCCCATTCTTTCTGGCATTTAATGACTTCCCACAGCTAGCCCCATTCACAGGGCCAATAATAACAGTATTTTTTTCTCCTAGCCACCTGCCTTCTCATCTCCCCCAAGAAACAGCTGCCTGAGGTCTCCAGAATGACAGCAAACTGGATGCCTCTCCAGTCACTCTTCTTGCTGAGTGTGAGCCCAACTCCCAGTTCTCCCCTCTCCCACATCACCCCATGCCTGCAGGAAGCAGCCAGACTTGAGCTGGTGCCCCTTTATCCAAGGAGTTTAAAATGTTTGGTTGAGGGGCTTCACCTCAGCTCTCTGGCACACCTTTATCTAAAAAGTCTGGATTGTTTGGCTGGGGGCTTCACCCCAGTTCCTGGCATAAGCTCCCTTCCCTGAGAGTTGCCTCAGTCCAAACTCCACCTCTGAGAAAGCCTGCTAAATGGTAAGAAGGTCAAGACTACTCCCACAGGCTATTTAAACTGCCCCCCAGAGAATGAACACGTGGTCTCCGGGTTTTATATGATCTCCCCTTTTCTCTCTTCCTCTCTCGCCATGTTTTCCCGGGGCCACCCAGGAGCACTTCATTAAACATGAGCATTGTTTAATTCGGTCTGATTTGGTTTGATTGGGATTATTTGTGTCGGCAGAGAGGTTCATTCAAAGAAAATACTTAGTATCTGGGTAAACTGGTAAAGTGTTTGGCGTGCAAACATGAAGACCTAAATTTGGATCCTTTGTGCCCATATGAAAGCCACTGCAGTGGTACATGCCTGTAATCCCAGTGCTAGAGAGGTGGACATAGGTGAATCCCTGTGGTTTGCTGGCCAGTCAGGTCAGCCAAGCTGGTGAGCTCTAGGTTTAGTGAGAGTGTCTGTATCAAATAAAAATAAAATAATAAAAGTTAATGTAGAGAATAAACAAGGAAGACACAGGATGTCAACTTCTGGCCTCCACATGCACTCCTCATATGTACACACAGACACAGGGACACAGACAAACACAGAGACACACAGACACATACACACAGGCACAGAGACATAGACACAGACAGACGACACGCAGAACGCAGACAGAGAGACACAGACAGACACACACAGTACACACACATAGATGCATGCACACACACACTCAGACACACACACGTCTGTCCACAGCAACCCTTCTAGATTTCTCCTTGCCCTGGCTCCAGGAGTTTGCCTGCTCTTTCTGCTTCCTTTTACCAGGAGAGATTCTGGACACACAGATGAGGCAGATAACAGTGGGAGGCAATTTTGCATTCTTAGACATGATTAGTATTATTTTGTGGTACTGGGAGTTGAATCTAGGACTCTGAACATGCTAGGCAAATGCTCTATCACTGAGCCACATCTCAGAAAGTTTGAGCCGTCTGTTCTGAAGTATTCCGGGAACACACAGAAGTACGAAGAATAATGTTGTACTCATTCAGCCCCTGTGCCACTTTGCCTTCCCCAGGTTACACTGGAACAAATCCTTCCTACCCTAGGTAGTTTGTAATATTTCAAAATGTATCATTAGAATAGTAATACTTTAAAAATATTAACTACTATACAGCATTATATTAAATATTAAATATTAAAAATTCCTCAACAAAAATTCTCCACCATATTAGACCACTCACTTATTCTAAAGATGCCATCCTTGTTTTAAGTAGTTTGGGGGCATTTTTACTTAGGACTGTTAACAAACTGATACACACACAGATACACACTCACGCGCTGTATCATATTCTGGTGTAAAACTGGTTTAATAAACTGGTATCATTATTCTCTTGTAAAACTTTTTATATAGCCAAGTTTTTCCTTTGAGGGTGGGTTTGGTTAGGGTTTGGTTATTGGCACAAGCCAAAAGTGGAAGCAAGCTTAAAAGTAAAGAGGTATACAAAGTGAGAACGTCTTCGCTGGCTACACACTAGGATATAAAGACTCACTAAAGCACACACCCAGACCACCAAACAATTCAGTCAACAAGTACACTAGTGAACTGAGCAGACAGGCTTCAAAAGAAGCATTACACAGAACCAAGAACTACTTTGAAAAGTGTTCAATATCCTTGTTAAGCTTGGAAACACTGGGAAAATGCCAGCTACTTTGATGCTTCCATTCCATCCCAGTCAGAATGGCCATCATGAGGAAACCAGGGGACAGCTAGAGCCTGCGAGGACGCGAATGTGTGCAGCGTTACAGAAGTCAGTATGCAGGCTCCTCAACAAACTGAAGACAGAATTATCATACGACCCAGCTGTGCCATTCCCAGGTACATACCCAAAGTCATATACCATAGAGATACGTAAGAATACGTGTTTATAGCCGTAGTGGTCACAATAGCTAGGGGATGGACCATCAAGAGAGGTCCACCAGGAAATGAATAGATAAAGAAAATGTGGCAATGTACCTATTTTTCATGAGATGGTAAAAAAATGAAATCGTGTTTGTAAGAAACTGAGAGCAGCTGGAAATTATTGCATTAAATGAATAAGCCAGCCCAGAATGACAAACATAATGTGTTTTCTCTCATATGCAAAACCTAGATTTAAGTTATGGATGTGTATACATGGAATAAGTTTGCTAGTTAGTAAACATGATATTTTGTTTTCCTTGAATATTTGATTCTACTGATTCTTGTGCACTTTGACTTATTGATTTCCAATGGCATGCATTATACCTGTCATTAATTACCTAACACTGGCTGTGACTTATTGATTTCCAATGACATGTATTATATCTATCATTAATTACCTAATGCCGGGTGTGACTTATTGATTTCCAATGGAATGTATTATATCTGTCATTAATTATCTAATGCTGGGTATGACTTACCGATTTCCAATGGCATGTATTATATCTGTCATTAATTACCTAATGCTGGGTGTGATACAAAGAGCAGAAGAGAGACCGTGTTGGTGCAGTAACAGGGTCCTGGAAACTCTGCTGCCAAACTGAAGATGTTTTCTCAGTTAGTGGGTCCTGGTGTGAATAGAGCAGGGACTAGTCGGTAGTAGGCCCTTGGGTCTATTGGCATTTCAGCAACAGGTACAAGGTGAACAATACGACACAAGGAGGTAATGGCCGTGGGTCCCTTGGCAGGGACACTGAAGGGAAGGCTTTGGTTCCTTTTTCAAATGGAAGTTGCCTGGGGCAGAATGTACCTGGGAGAGCTTCAGACAAGATAAAAACTCAGGCCTACAGCAAATGAATGGGATTTCTTTATATACTAAAATACTTTGTGAGGTGGCTCAGTGGTTCAAAGCACTGACCGCTCTTCCAAAGGACCTGGGTTCAATTCCCAGCAACCACATGGTGCTTCACAACCATCTGTAATTCCAGTCCTAGAGGATCTGATACCCTGCTTTGTGCGCACTGCACACACGGTGTACAGTCATACAGGCAGGAAGACATCCTTACATATAAAAGATAAATATTTAAGAGAAAACCCTGAGCATCATTTTAAAAAAATACTTTGTGATCTTAAAGCATTCACAAATATGAAGAACTACACAACAGCTGGGCCGTGGTGGCGCACGCCTTTAACCCCAGCACTAGGGAGGTAGAAGCAGGCAGATCTCGGCGAGTTCAAGGCTAGCCTGGTCTACAGAGTGAGTTCCAGAACAGGCTCCAAAACTACACAGAGAAACCCTGTTACAACCATTGAAACATGCCTGAAACTCACTGTCTGGAAACTCACTGTCTGGATGGAAGGTGACAGTTGTTCCTGTCCCACCTAGAAGTCTCCAGGGAAGTGACTCTGCTGAACTTGCCTCCAGATGCTATGGTGGTGCCCATGCACCAGCTAGCTAAACACTGACCAATTTATGTGGATCCACCGTGGGCAAGCCAAGCACTTGGCTCCAAACCTTCAAGTGGAAGGCCCAGGTGAGGTACTGGGGAGGCAGCCAGGTAACCTACGGGGTGGGGCTGGAAGGAGACTCAACCCTGAGAGGAGACTGGGTGACAAATAAGAATAGCAGATTCCGGATGCCGCAAGTGCAATCTTGGCTCGACCTCTGGGCCGTGATCTCTAGAGTTCCAAGGGAGCTCTTGTCCTCTGCCTGTAGCCCGGTGCTTGGGCTGAAAGGAGGTGGGTCACCTGACCTCAGCTGGGTGGAGCAGCCCCCTGCCGGGTCGCACTTTCCAGCAGGAAGCCCTGCCTGCAGTAGATAGCTGAGGTACTCTGTTATGCCCCAGAGGCTTTTTATTTTGACTACTCTGGGATCAGCTTTCCAAAACAGACATTTGCCGATGCAGGAGTGGAGACTGGATGGTAATGGGAAGGTGTCCACCCCACCCTCCACAATCCCCACCGAGTCCTCCTCTTCCTGATTATCTTTTACATACTGCCATGAACCCTGTCGGTTGTAATAACAGTGAGGTTTGTTTGATGTGGTGTGCCAGGAAGAGCAGTTTGATGGGAGGGGCCCTAGCCCTGTGGAGCCAAATGACTATGTTCAGTGTTTCCTCTGTAGGGTGGAGCTGGGGACCCTGTCTTCATTTGAGCCATGTGATAGCTGTGACAGCTGATTCAATAAGAGAGAAATCTAATATGAACTAGTAGTCTTACATCACACAGAGACTCAAGAAAAATGTGTCCATTGCTCACCAAAGACATGGAAAAGAATATCCACAGCAGACTGTTTATCAGGAGCAAGTGGAAACAACCTGCATGCTGATCAGAACAGAGTCTGCACTGTGGTGTTATCGACACGGTGGAAGGCTGGTCAACAATCACAGTATGACAACTGCACGTCACAGTGTGGGTGGATCTCACCGACAGTGTTGAAGAGCAGAAGCCAAATGCTCAGATTTGTGGCTTGGAGCGCCATATGCACCACGCACACTGGCTCCAGACCTTCCACTTCTTCCACAGTTCCCTCTCCTTCCATCCTTTTGTCTGGTTCTGGTGGCAAAGCTCCTGGATTTCCCTGCCCCTTCTTGCCCATGCCTTCCTGTGTCCAGAGCAGTATCCCTGCCTGCAGGCACAGGGCCTGTGGCAAGTTCCCTCTTCATACTTTCCTTTTAGGCAACACACTGCTGCTGCTGCCATCCCCAGGAGGCCTGAGAGACTTGCTTCTCACTCTCCTGAGCGTGACCCCCACAAAGCATGCCATTCAGATTGATTTACTGGACACGCTGTCTGGCACTTGGAGATCTTAGCCCCCTCTCCTTCCACTGTTTTCCTTCACAATGGTTGTTTCCTATTATTTTCCAATAGTATTTTAAATGTCAGCTCAGGCAAAGATCAGAGAGGTGGATGTTTTCTCTTTATAATATTTACATTTTGGGGACTGAGGGTGGAGTCCAGTTGGTAGAGTGCTTGCCTAACATGCACAAAGCCCCGGGTCTGGTTGCTACTACTGCATAAACCAAGTGTGGTGATTCATCATGCTTGGAATCCCAGCGCTAAGGAGATTGGGAAAGGAAGATCAGGTTATTCTGGTGCCACATGGGGAATCTGAGGCCAGTTTTGGATATAAGAAACCTTGCCTCAATAAGCAAACACAAACA
The DNA here is from genome assembly GCA_004026605.1 of Ondatra zibethicus. Classification (NCBI taxonomy): domain Eukaryota; kingdom Metazoa; phylum Chordata; class Mammalia; order Rodentia; family Cricetidae; genus Ondatra; species Ondatra zibethicus. Next base: position 19,891 of record PVIU01017696.1, read on the forward strand.
CACAAATGGAAGGAAGAAAAGAATACTTATATCCTGGCATGAAACATATGAAGCCATTGTCCAAAACCCAAATCCAGTTTGTTCTCTGAATCTTAAGACAAAATTTCATTTTCCTATGGCTGTTCTCATGGTGAAGGTACCAGTAAGGTAGGCTACCTGATAGTTTTTTTTTTTTTTGGTCTTGCAAACAGGGTTTCTCTGTGTAGTCCTGGCTGACCTGGAACTCCCTCTGTAGACCAGATTGGCCTCGAACTCACAGTGATCCACCTGCCTCTGCCTCCTGAGTGCTAGGATTAAAGGTGTGCACCACCACCACCCAGCCCGCCTTTTTTTTTTAACCCTTCCCCTCCCCCTGATAATTCTTAATATGAGCCCCCTGGGGACAATAGGCCTGAGACCCTAGAGAATCCCACCTGGTCACGTTCTCAACCTGGTACTTTCATAGTTCTTGTGCCCAACCCCCGAAGATGCTCGTGCCTGCGCCTGCGTTCACTCAGAGGGGAGGCACTGAACACCTGAAAGAGGCTGGGGCTCACTTTGCCTTCACTCAGAGGGAAGACACTGAATGATGCTTTGGGCTCATTTTGTTGGCCCTGACGGACATTTTTTGCTTGTCTCATTCCTCTTGTCTAATGGGAAGGAAGCGTGTGCAGGGAAACCTTGTGGGGCTTGGGCTTCATTTCACTCTGAGTGATGTTCTTTTGAAGGTCAAAGCTCAGCAAAACACTGTTCCAGAAATCCTCTGATTAAGATTTGCTTAGAGAAGGCTGGATAAAAGAATGAATTCCAGAACAGCATCCCACTATGACTCAGCTTTAAGCATGGACATTTTGTTAAGAAGCAGTTGATTTTGTAAGAAACTTCGTTTAAAAATATCTCTCAGGTTCTCCCCTGGAAAGTTACAATCCATAAGCTGAAGGAACAGTTGATGTCTAGATGCCTCAGAAAGTCAGAGGAGGGTATTTATTGTAATTGTGTAAGGCCATAAATATTTTTCTAAGCCGAGTTGGGGCTATAGGATGGATATACTTATACATAAAAATTTTGCTTTTGAAAAATACATTTTGGGGGGCTGGAGAGATGGCTCAGCAGTTAAGAGCACTGACTGCTCTTCCAGAGAACCCGGATTCAATTCCCAGCACCCACATGGCAGCTCACAACTGTCTGAAAATCCAGTTCCAGGGGATCTGACACCTTCACATCAATGCACATAAAATAAAGTTAAATAAACCATAAGAAATATTAAAAAAAAGAAAGAAAAATACATTTTGTAATTAAATTACCTCCACTGCTTGAGAGTGTCTTCTCTATAGAACAGCAGCTCTCAGACTTGAGCATGAATTAGAATTACGTGGAGGGCTTGTTAAGTCCTAAACTGTTGATTTGAGATGACACTTTGAGAAGTATTGATTTAGAGGTTATAAATTATTGAAAACCTGGCTCCACATTGAAAAGTCCTTGGCAGAGCTCTAAAATAATACTCTATGCTTGACCACCCCAATCAGCTGAAGCATAGCGTTATGTAGGGGAGCCTGTGTTTAGAATGTTCCAAAAGTAACCCGGAATATTCTGATCTGTAGCCAGAACTGGCAATCTTTGTTCTGGATAAAATTTGATAATCTAACTGCCTTCAAAAGTCATGCTACGGAATCAGCTGGCAGCCTGGAAGAATTAGCAATCCCCAACGTGGCTGGTGGGCTGTGCACCGGCTCTGGGTGCTTGTTGGGCACAGATGTCAGCCGGCCCACTCTGCAGTGTGGCATCCTGCTAGGTCAGTGAGAAGCAGCCTCTTGAGGGAGTTTGTGGACTGCGCTATCAGCAAGACTGCAAAAGGCTCTTGGGGAGTTTCCGCTGCCTGATAACAAGCAGGGAGGCCTGAAGTGGGGATGGTACATGGTGTGGTCTGCCGAGTGATAGGCAGCCTGTCCAAGTTGGAGGATGATGAGTCGCTTCAGGGCTTTAAAAGGAAAACAGGAGATAAGGATTTGTTACTTTCTCCATCGTTTTCTCGTTTGGGCCCCCAGCAGCCACGGCTCAAAGATGACAGAATGATCCATGTGCTCACGAATGACCAAAGCTCGATGCACTTAGGGAATTTCTTAAATTTATAGGTCAAGGCTGGGGCAGGGCTCCCATTTGAACCTGGCACTGTTAGAGGCCAAAGGGGAGAGACCTTCTGGTGCCACAAGAACACGGATATGTTATGGAGTTGGCTATAAGTCTCAGTCTCTGTGCAAAGGGAAAACATGGGTTCTCTTCCTCAGAAATTATTAAGAATTCAAAACAGTTCCAGCAGACCGTTAGCCCTGGCCTGGGGCCCTGCACAGAGACAATATGTCTAGGAACGCAGGCCCACTGCCGGGTTTTAGCCCCACCAAACATTCAGATCAAATAGGAACGTTTCTCAGAGAGTTGTGGTGGGGAAGATAAGAACCCCAGAACGAAACTGCGGGTACTGGGTCAGGAGTCCATTCTCCTGCTAACTTCGGTGCTATCTGGCATTTTAGCGCTTTAGTTTACTCCCTCTAACGGCACGAGGGACAGAGGCGGTGACAGACTCTGTGTTTAGCACAGTGGCTGTGATGGAGGCCTCTAATTTAAGAAGCTCAGGGTTTGTTTGGGGTGCTAGGGATCAACCCAAGATTCTTGTATTTGCTAGGCAAGTGTTCTACCACCAAGCCATGTCCTGGCCCAGATAAAGGACTCTGCACCCACCCTTCTAGAGATTTTGGTTATGTGTCTGTAAGCAAGAGCCACCATTTCTTCAACTATGCAGTGGAGATCGCCATGAGGACTGGAAGGTGAGGCAGCCGTGGTGATGCATAGACTGATAAAAACGGGGTAATTTAAGATAGAAGAGCTAGCTAGAAAGATGCCTAAGCTATTGGCTGAACAGTGTTGTAATTAAAAAATAGAAGCAAAGAACAAAACAAAACAAACCCCCAAACCAAAAAAAAAACCCCAAACAAACAAACAAACAAAAGACAAGTGAGGCGAATCCCTCCCAATGACTTGTGAATAGCGCTGCATTTATTGTTGGTAATGACGTCTATGAGAATCAATGTTCTTTTCTTTACCATGTTTCATTTTTTAAATTAAGAAAAAAATCATCTATAGCTTTTTCCTAAGCAAAAGCATTTGTGAAATCACAGGATTCTCACACTGGGAGGTTTTCATTTCTAAATGGGAAAGAGTAGGACCATAAAGCATTATAGAAATTTCACATAAATAGTCCCTGAAGCTACCTGCGCTGTGACTCATGGGGTGGGCACCTGGCCCTGCCCCTGCCCTGGATGCAGAAGCCCTTCTAGTTTTGCTGTCCAGTGAGCCTGCCCACATGCATTGATATCTATGCCTCATTCACTCGAGAGCCACAATAACTGAAATCTTCTCAGCCTCTTCCATCACTTCTGTCCTGAGCAGTCTCCCTTGGCTCGCTACAGTGGAAAAGTGGGTAAGGAGCGACGATGTGAATTTGTTAATAAATGGAGAAAATCTCGATGAGTCAGTGGGGTTCTCTCAAGAAAACCCACTAAAGCTTAACAGAGAATTAAGCTATAGAAAGGCCAGGGAAGAATGTTTTGGGAGGAAACACTGTGGCCGGGAGAAAGGGAACTTCTGGGAGAAACTTGCCCTTCCTTTAGGTTGCCGTTTTTCCTACCTCCTTTTCACTAAGTCTTTCTGTCAGGCCCCACAAATGCCCTATTTCCTCCAAGTGCTTTCTGGCCATTCTCGCTTTTTTTCTCCTCTGGAAAAGTACTTCACAATCATTTAAGAAACATTCCTTGAGTATGTCCCACAGGCACTTTGTTCCAGGCACACATTGGATACTTGTGTCCCCTGGCCTCAAGTAGCAGACAGACTGCTAATCAATGTGAGTGTCTGTCTTGTTAACCTGATGAAACGCTAAGTGTGTGACTCTTCTGCTCTGTAAAGCTCTGGAGGAGACCCCCTGGGCCACCGAAGACTTAACAACAGTGACAATGAACCTTAAAGTTTGCTGAGGTGCCCCTCTCAAGTTATACTGACCCATCCCCAGCTGCCCCCTGAACACCGGCAATGGTCAGATATGATCAACAGGGAACCAAAGTGCAATACAATTGACCACAAAGTCAAATTAGAATTCTTGAGAAAGGGTGGGGCTTCTCAAAGTCAGTGGAGGTGAGTTCGAGAGCAGCAGGGGTTTACTCCAGCAGAGGGGAAGGATGGAGGCTCGAGCAGAGTTAGCTCACTCATCAACGACGAATGAAGGTCAGCGCCACTGACATTTCATAGGGTAACACGAGGGCCTTGGGGAAAAACCTTGACGATTTACAAAAGCCAGAATGAGCTGAGAGATGTAAAGTGGTGCTATGGTAAAACTGTGTTCGAAAAACAATGCCCCAATCCACATGTGGTTCAGGCTCTGTTTCTTTAAAAAAAAATTAGACTGTGGCTGACCTTTTAGTTTAATTTGGCCAAATTAAGATCAATGAATTCTTTTATAATTTACCATAATTTTTAGTGTCTAAGAGGATTCCAGCCAACCTCCCCCCACATCCCATCATATTTCCCTCTGGTACTTTTACGCCTTTAAAAAAATGGGTCTTCATTTTAACCAACCCTTTTCTGGCACTAATTATGTTCACACAAGAACTTTCAATAGTTAGGTATTTAATGAAGTCATGGATTGATAAGCATCATTCTTCTAGAACCAGTGACCAAGAGCATATCAGGCAGAATAGGGCCAACTGGTTTTATTGACCAGCGAAGAAAGCACCAGCCCGATTTCTCTAAGAATGGAGGTGTCTCGTCCAGTTAGGGCGTAATGTTGGGATAAGCCTGTTCAAGAACTTAAAAAGGGGATGCCCAAGGCTCCAGAGGACATTGCTTACCCACAAAGCACCAGACCGCAAACCGGATCCATGTGATGGTGGAGAGCTTTAGCATGAGATAGATATTCACCAGCATGGCAAAGGCAGGCACAAAGGGGAGGCAGGGAGCCATGTACGGCAGCTTCTTGGGATTCTCTGGCTGCTGCAGGATTACAAACACCAGCGCACTGATCAGCAGCACCATCAGAACAACCAGAAGGATGGCCCACCAGCTCTGGCCCGAGATGTAGTCGGAGCCAAAGATGATGAAGGAGCAGAAGATGAACATGAGGATGAAGAGTAGGAGCACGCAGATGGTCACCGTGTGCCCTGTCGCTGCCGTGGGCCGATCCATTTTGCCTGGAAGGCCCAGCCGGATTCTCATCGTATAGTATCGGGGTCCAATCAGCTTCTTCAACTTGATGAGATAGATGTTTTCTGATTCATCGGCTTCTATGCCTGTGGTCATGTCCACGGTGCCGTAGTTGGGGTGGCTTACGTTGTAGGTGGACTTATCTGATTTCCCTATGAGCATCTCATTGTCCCCCAAGGATGGCAGGTTCTTGGCCCCACAGGTGTTGGTGGCAGTGCTGGAAAACTCCTCCCCTTCACTCACAGGGGAGCAGGTTTCCTTCTCACAGTCAGCCAGGATGCCTTCCTTCTTCTTGGTGTGCTCCTCAGACAGGAACTTGACAAAACCATCAATGTCACTCTCAGGTTGGTATCGAAGGAGCAAGACACAGACAGAGACCAAGGTGTAGGCGAGGAGTGTGCCAATGGACATCATCTCTATCAGGTCCCTCAGACTGACCAGCAGAGAGAGGAGAGCGGCCAGGAACCCTGACACGATGCAAGCTACCACTGGCGTCTCTGTGTAGGAGCTCACGTGAGCCAGGAACCTGGGCGGAGAAGGGAAACAGAGGGTTAGGAGTCACACTACCCGTGGAGCAGTCACACTGCCCATGGCGACTGATTCCAACACACCAGTAGGTTAGACCTGCCACGTCAACAACTTGGTGTGGTTGGCTCTTCCTGGCTCTGCCCTTCCGGTTAACTTGTCTACTGCACTGTTTTCAACGTTTGGCTCGTGGGATATCATTAGAGAATTCACTTTAATTCCTTGATTTGAAGCCTTAAAACTCCCCCCCAACCCAGGGGGCCTATTCATTATGTGACAGGAAGGTTGATTGACTCTAGAGACTCTGTCACAAATCCACGCGGAAGCCCATGGAAGCTGGGGACCTGTCAATCTGAGCATGACCATTGTTGCTGGGAAGGAATATTTACCAGTCCTACTACCTCAGAGTTTTTGGAAGTGATGTCCAGTCAACTGTACCTTAAAAGACACCCCAAGTTTTCAAGCCTGAGACACACTGCCCTGCAACAAGAGTACAGGGATCGAGCTGATAAAACAGCAAGTTAAGAAGCTCATAGCACAGGCTCAAGTCCAGCTGAGCGTGAGAAGGCCGACCAGGCTGGTTAAAATACTGTCCCTTCTGCAGCAGGCCCTGGGAGCCTTAAGGAGGCTCCTCTGCCCCCTCTCTCCTGAGCCTGTCTCCTCCATCCTCCATTATTTCTCTCCCACGGATTACACGGAACTGTTCAGTGTGCCAGGCCCATACCATCCTTCCTCTTAGATTTTTTTTGTTTTTGTTTTTTATGGCAAGGAAAGCTTACGGACGTGTAAGGCCATCAGCTGTCACACCATCACCATCATCAGTCCCTGCCTTGAGCTACCCAGCATCCCAACGCAGCTGCTCCAACCTGGTGTGAACTCAGGGACCGGGCAGAGGAAACAGATCAGGAAGTGACAGCTGGTGGCAGAAATAAAGCCCCTGAGCGTGTTCTCTTGACACCATCTCTGAGAGCTGCTTGACCTCCCACAGCAGGGCACATCCCATTTTCTCAGAGAAAGACAGACCACTTCATGGCTACTGAAAATGCTGAAACTTCCAAAGCTTGCTACTGGGAAGAGTCTGAGGGCCAGGGCTGGAGGGACGGCTCAGCAATGAAGACTCTGGCTGCACTGGCAGAGGACTTGGGTTCAGTTCTCAGCACCCACATGGTGGCTCACAACCATTGGTAACTCCAGGGGATCCAGGGGTTCCAGGGGATCTGACACCCCCTTCTGGCCTTTGGGAGCACTACACACTTGATGCACAGAAACAGTCTGACAAAACACCTACACAATTAAACAATGGAAGTCTGAGTTTCAGGCCAGATAGTTCTGGTTTCAAAGGTTTGGGTCAAGACTTTTCTATCTCTTTAATTGCTGGTTTACTCATCTGCCAAACAGTGTCTGAGAGACAAATGGACACAGGAACACAGAGCTCCCAGCTGCTGTAACTGTCTCACAAACCACAGTTACTGTAACAATTTCCATGTTGTCATTAGAGGATTTTCTCTCCTCTCTGACTTTTGGATGTTTTCATCTTCAGGGGGCTTTGGAGAAAGGAACCTGGTCTCACTAGGAGGCAGGTCAAAAGACCTCTGGGTTCTTCCTTCTGAAAGTAATATCACCTTCCATGCAGCGATTTCGACCTACTGCCCCCACAAGGAAATGCATGTCACAGGAGGGAGACATGCACACATCGCCTGGTTCTGGACTGAGGGACCTAGAGTCAACTACAGGCCATTTCAGAGTCTGGGCTCTTTAAACCCAGACTTTGACAAGCTTGTCGGTCTTTAAGAAAGGTAACCACTAAGCTGAGTGTCAGTGGGTGACAGTCCTCCTGGGTAGGAACAGCAGAGGGGAAAGCATTTCCAGGGGACCCCTTACCTGAAAAGTAGCCCATCACCAGCCATGGCATAAATGACTCTGGGCATGGGGAACAGGGAGCCCAGCAGGCTGACTGTCAGCCCTGCCACTGACCCAATAGCCACTACAAACTTCGCAGCAGAGAAGCCATGGGCCACAAACATCTCCATGAGGGGGGACTCTGTGTCGATGGCGTAATATGGCACCATTAGAGTTAAGATCATGCTCACCTGTTAAGACAAAAGAAGACAGACTGGAGGCAGAGGAGACAGACAGCACGGGTGGGTGACACCGACCTGAAGACAGAGACTTTTGTGGTAGCTTGGAGCCACGTGGCTTTTGTTTAGATCGTTTGGTCTCCATGTTTCCCCTCTACCTTTGCTTTTGGTGGTTGGGACCAAATGATCTCCAAAATGTCTCCGTGGCCTTTTCCTATGTGAGGATAAACCCACAGCTGTTTCAAGCCTCAAAGAAACAGATCTACCCTGAGACATCTTCGGATGGAAGGAGTCGTAGCCAGGGTCGCAAGTGCCCCACCCCTAAGGATGAGGCTCTCACTCCTTCTTCCTCTTCTATTTTATAATTGTGTGTTTTTCAATATTTGTGCGTGTGCATGCATGTGTGTGTGTGCAAGCATGCGTGTGTGTTCGAATGTGTGTGCATGTGCATTTGTGCATGTGTGTGTCTGTATGTGCATGTGTGTCTCTCTGTGTGTGTCTGTATGTACATGTGTGTGCATGTGTGTGTGCCTGTATGTGTAGGCTGAAGCACATCTTAGGAAAGCTCAATTCTCTTCTGTCATGTGGTTTGTGGGGATCCATCTCAGGTTGTCTGCTCGGCAGCAAGCACCTTTATCCACTGGGCTATGTCACCAGGACAAGGCTTTTACTTCTTTCATTTCTTTAGGACCCTACTGGTTCTGATCTGTCCTCCTTCTCACTCCAAGCCTCAGAGGTCCAAACACTGAAAGTGTTTGAGATTCTCACAGACAATGAGCTGATGGCGTCACGATGAGAACTCACATTGCATTTCTTCTCTCTGGTTTAGTGCTGAGGGCCATGCAGGCAACAGAGAACTGTGCCATCGGGATGGGTCCCATCATGCTTTGTGAAGCCACTGTGCCTCTACTTAGCCAGGGTACACTTGTCTGGGGACTCCTGTAGGGGTCCTGTCTTCCTTTCTATGTCAAAGATCTGCTGAAAAATTGATTTTTTAAGCACTTGGCCCTAAAAAATGGAGCCAACAGTCACATGTGACTTCTGGCATGAAAAAACACCCCTGATACCAAGAAGGGAATTGAAATGGAGAGAGAGGTCACACCAGACCACTTCCTTGCTTGTTCCTTGGGAGTCAAGGTCCCCCATGGAAGCTATGGGTCACCAGAGAAGACAGCAGAATACATCGCAGCAGCCCAGCACCTTGGTGGTGCAGTGACTGTTTACTGACCAGTACAAGACCAAGTGGCCCCCAAGGCATGGCTAAGGCCTGTGTAGTCTGAAAGACAGTGGCCCTCCAAGGGGTATCACTTGTTACATCACCTTTGAGGATGCAGTGGAGTGGCCGGAGGAGTGTGATTTAGTCTTATAGCAAACCTCAGAGTCTTCCAGCCACACGGACCAGTATGGGTTAAGCTGCCAGCGTGGGATACACAAGAGGATTCTGTAATCTATAAAGTGCTATTGAAGGAAAGATCCATGATGGTAAGCTTACTGTGCATGCACGCTGCCAGGGTCTACTTCTGTGGGGGAGGAATGATGAAAATGTGGAAGGAGACAAACAGGGCAGAGGAGAACTCTTGCTCCTGCCCTGCTACGCCTCCCACAATGTAGGATTAATCAGAGTCTGGATAGAATATAAAGCCACTTGAGTGTGTGTTCACAGAGGGAGGTGATAATTGGCCCATTCATAAAATGTCTGAGCGGGCAACTGAATTTCTACCAACAGACAATCTTGTTTTGCATCTTGCCTTATCATTTGGTCAAAATTCCTTAAGTAATGGTTAAAGATGATTTCTTTTTGGAGTGATGAGAGTTGGCCAGTCTGATAGAGTTTTTCCTAATTTCCATGACTTTGCTCATTGGGCATATATGTTTTATCAGATTAGCATATCAGAATCTTTGGGGGTGGCATCCACCCTGGATACTATCTTTTTCCTGAGTGTGGTGACCCAGATCAGGGAGTGTCTGTGTCCTGGTGGCTGGTCAGGTGGTTCTAGGGGCTAAGAAGATGTTGGGCGAGGCTAACAATTTCTGTGAGAGAAATTCTGCCGTGGAGACTGAGAAGTGTGTGTCGGAGTTTATTTGTGCATCCTGAGGCTACTAGGCTGGAGGCTTTGCTCTGAGGGAAACCCCAAGGGTGAGTTTGAGCTGGTGTTAGGAGACCAAGCTGAAAAGAATTGCATTTCTCTTGAGATTTCAGGGCTAGGGTGTCTCCCAAGGACAGCGTGTTCTCTCACTCCCTCTGTGGGAGCCTTGCTTCTCCATTGCCGGGAAGCTCCCAGAAGACAGAAGAGCATTGAGGGCTGTGCACAGAGGCCACCCGTTACTGCCAGCCTATGACCTGAGTTGCTTGGCCGACAGCCCACTCCTTGCACACTGTCCCTAGGCATAGGATAGGGTAGGGATGGAGATGCGAGAGGCACAGGCTGAGGTGAGGGTTGGTGGATTTTCTTTCCCTCCATTTTGAGGTCCTGAGTTTCTTTTTCTCATTGTTAGGTAGAGCAACAGGAGACACAACGAAACAGTGTGCATGTACCAACACGGAGTGAGGAGAAGTCTATGTCCTGAGAGAGGAGGCGTTGGTCCGACAGCCACATTTGTTGCTGTTGTTGTGAGCATGTATATGTATGTGTGAGTGTGAATGTGAGCATGCGTATGCATGTGCAGATGTGTGTACAGGTGTGTGTGTGCAAACTGTGTGGAAGACAACCTTAAATACTCCTCAGGTACTGTCCACCTTTTTTTTACACGGAGTCTCTCGTAGGTTTAGAACTCACTGAGAAGGTGGAGCTGGCTGTCAGTGAGCCCAGGTATCTGTCTGTCTGCTTCCCCAGTGCTGGGATTAAGAGCACAATCATGCCTGACTTTTGGCTCCATGTGAGTTCTCCGGATCAATCTCATGTCCTTGCACTTGCACCATGATACTGAGCCTCTTAGTCCTAGAGCCAAGCATCTTTCACAGTAAAGTGCAAAGGTCATGCGCGGGTCCCGTCAGCATGTGGTACTTACAGTCACATACGCTGTCAGGCAGATGACCAGGGACGCAGTGATAGCGTATGGGATGGATGTGTTGGGGTTCTTGGCTTCTTCCCCAGTGGTGGCAATGATGTCAAAGCCAATGAAAGCATAGAAACACGTGGCTGCTCCTTGCAACACCTGTAGAGATGATGACATCTGTCAGGCGCAGATGAGGGCAGAACCATGGCTTAAATGTGGTGCCCAGAACTGCCTGGTGCTCTGCGGATACTCCTGAATGGCACAGGGGAGCTGTGGAAGAATTAGTAGGAAGCAGCCGCTACACGACTCTGCTGTATGACTCTGAGCATTTCCTCATGTGTTAAAAACAGATGAGAATTTTATGGCTGAATAAGAAGTGGTTTAGTCAACATACAAATTCTTTTTGAAAGAAAAACATAGTATGTTGGTTATCTGTTTTTTTTTTTGTGTGTGGGAGGCATCAAACCTAGGGTCTCATGTGTGCTAGTGGGGTTCTCCACCACTGAGCTACCCTCTCAGGCCTCCTCACTGTGACACCTGCATATTTTGTACTTTACGTTTTATTTCCACCTATCAGCACTCAGCACCGTCTGATAAGATTATTTCTTCTCTCTGTTTTTTTCTTTCTTTCTTTCTCTCTCTCTCTCTCTCCCCACTCTCTTTCTCTTGTAAACAAATGTGAGTACAGAGAACCTCAAAAATAAAACTGAGAAGGCTTGATCATAAAAGCTGATTTCTATCTCTCTCTCCCCAGATCTCATCTGGCCAGTGACATTTATGGTTGCGATACCTGTAACACCTAAGAAACCTATGTGTGGTGCGCCTGTGGATGCTTGCCCAGATAATTCAGAATGGGCTTACCCCGACAACAGCTCTGCAGAGAGGAAGCTCTTGCTCGCTTAACTGTCAACAGCACTGTGGTGGGCTGCTTGCTACTCAGTGTGCAGGGCCCCTACAAGCTGAGCCTCCCGGGCTTGGATGGTATGTGTGAGGCTTTGGAAGGAGGTGGGCTTCCTGCATTGTCTTGAGAATCCTCAGACGTCAGAAAATAACTAGGTCCCTTTATCTAATTTACTGCCAGGGCGACAAGACAAAATGACAATTTTTCATAGCATTTTTAACCACCCTCATGGCCTTGCTCTATTAGCAGTCTGTCCTCAGTGACAGTGGAATGTGTTAATAGGGCTCCAACGAACGGATCCAGAGCAGGAGAAAGTAATAGCTTTCCTTTGGAGGTCTTCGGAATTCTTTACAAATTCTTACTATGGACTATTTTCCTGGGGGCTATTTGTGCTGGTAAAATATCTTATTTGGTTAAAGACAAACCATAAGATAGCATCAAGAACAAATAACATAAAGGGTACACACATCCAGCGCAGTCCAGGGGCTGAGGAACTGCAGATGGGGGCGGGGGTTCAACTGAGGGCCGGAGTCACTTGATATAGGGAGATGTTTGTTGTTCTTAAGCTCTGAAAGACCAAAGAAGCACTTGACCCAGAACCTTTAAGTGAGTAAACCATTCCTTGAGCTGTTTTCTTTGGAAGGAGGTGGCTGGAAGAGGTTTGTGAGGCCCCCATTGCCAGAGGACTGGTTGTTCGTTAACCCTTTCATGGTACTTGCGCGCTGTGTTTAAACCAATGTGACAGTGTCCTAATGAAATCCTACCTCGTTTCCTGTTCCCCTTCTACCTAAAGCACAGCACATGCCAAGTTACTGGAACTCTGCACTAGTCCCCCTAGTTTTACAGTGGGGTTCAGGAGTTCTCGAAGCAGCATAGACATTTATGCTACATGAGAAAACATTTTTTTTTTGCTGACATTTGCTAGATAAGAGTGGGGACCATTCACCACCGTGGCAGATGATCGAGTCATGAGAAGGTGTCAGGCTTTGGTGATACGCGATTTAAATTCACAGTGGCCTGGCTGGGCAAGAGCAATGATCTGAAACCAAAGTTGTGAAAGAGCAAGGCCAGGTTGTTCACGGGGGAGCGCGTGCACGGTGCAGCAATCCCAGGCCAGGCGGAGAGCAGGAGGGCGAACGAATCAGCAGCTCCCACGCTGTCCACCATGCTCAGAAAATGCTTTTTATGTCACAACACAGGCTTGAACATTTGCTTCCTTCAGGGATAACAGATACACATTAAAATTCCAAACTCCCAGTCAGGCTTTCCTGGTGACCAATGACAAGTCTGCTCAAGTTACTAGGTGAGGTCAGTGGCCAGAGGGTTAAACAAAGCTGGGTGGTCTCAAGGGGTTGAAACCAGAAGATGATGGAGTAAATATGGACTTTGGTTCACCCAAGGCTGGAATTCAGTCTACTAGATTGCTTACTAGCACTGTCATCTGGATAAAACTTGAGCTATTTTGGTCTGAAAGGGGAGAGCCGTGATGTTCCCTGGGCTCCTAGGAAGAAGAAATGAAGTGAGTATTTGAAAGAGCTTGTCACAAAGAGATGCTAAATGTGAGGGATTCCTTGTTCCTTTTCTTCTTCACCTCTAAGTCTAGTCCTTGTTTTCTTTCTATAAAACCAAGTAAGAATCCAGGGTGCATAAACCAGGGCCCCCAAAACCAGTCTGATAACTCCTTTTTGAAGCAGTGGCCTCTTGATGGGGAAGGATGGAGAATCCCTGAAGTGGGAAGAAGATGCCCTGAAGAGAATGAAGACCCCAGAACAGCACACCAGAGGGAAGAAAGGGTAAAAAGATTCATCTGCTTCCTTCACAGCTGGGAAAGAGTATCTGTGCAGAGGCCCCTGGCTCCTTCTAGTCCTCATAGGGGCTGAGCTACTGTGTGGGCATGCACATTCAGCCCGAGAGAAGATACGAACTTGTCATTGCTTAATGTCTCTTTCAGCGCCAAAATTCCAGCTCAGGGGCTGGAGAGATGGCTCTGCAGTTAAGAGAATCAATTGCCCTTCCATATGACAGGGATTTGGTTCCCAGCACCCACATGGTGGCTAACAATCCTCTGTAACTCCAGTTCCAGAGGACTTGCTCCCTCTTCTGGTCTCTGCAGGTACTGCATGAACATGGTGCACAGACACACATGCAGTCAAAATACCCATGCATGTAAAAAAAAAAAAAAAAAAGAAAGAAAAATTCCAGTATTCTAAATCTTCATGAAAGTTTAAAGAAAATGTGTAAGATTAGTTACCTCATTGTTATTGTGATTTTATGAGCATGTGTGTTTGCATCTGTGAAGGTGTGCATATGCACACGTGTGCCTGCGTGTGCAGGTCCAATATTGATGTTAAGAGTCTTCCTCAGTTGCTCTCCACCATATTCACTGAGGAAGGGCCTGTCAGTTCAGCCAATTATCATGCCCTGGATACCCTGTCTCTAGCTTTCAATAGCTGGAATTACTGATGGGCTACCATGCCTATCTGGCTGGCATTTATGTGGATTATGGGCATTCCAGCTTTGACCTTCGTGTTTGTTGCCTATGCAGCAAGTGATTTACCTGGTGAGCCATCTTCCCAGCCCTCCTCCTCATTATTATTTTTAAGAATGCTTAGAGGGGAGAGGTCAGCGTAGTATACACGGGGTACTGAAAGAGAGAAGAAAGGGCCTGGGAATCACATAGCCCTTGCCCTGACTGACTGAGTGAAGTGAGACCAAGTGTGTTACCAGTCCCTTAGAACCCTGTGATCTCCAAGTGTATGGCGGGATAAAACTCCACCTGCTTTTGAGCTTGGCTGTAAGCGCAGGCCAGCATTGACGGAGCACTGACGAGCAGCATGTAGCATGGCAGGCAGACAGGTATTGCTCTCACAATGCCACACAAAGGTACTCAAGGTCTCCTTTTCTGCAAGCATTTGATGCGAGTTTGTCTCTTCCCTTGATAATGAGAAAGACTGAGAACACAGAAGTGAACTGTTGCCCAGTGTCTTCCAGTAAGGCCTCAACCCAGTCATCCCTCACTGTGCTGAGAAAACCCTGAGAACACTTTCATTAGTTACAGTAAGAATGCAGTCGGGCTGGGAGACATTCCTTGTTTCCACTCTTATAATTTGTTGCTTCTTTTCTGCGATAGGAAAAGAACACTTTGTATCATAAGAAATGTAGACTCGGGCTCCAACAGTGCTTCTTTGTGCCCCTTTCTGGTTTCGACCAGTTTCAGTCTTTATTCCTTTCAGGGATGTGCTTTGTAGTTCTGTGGAATTCTTACAGATTAGCAGAAGACTCACAGTTTGGGCTTAAGCGACTTGCTTATTTCTCTGCGCTGAGTAGCATGGCATAGCTTAGAATAACAGAAGTTATTTTGAGTGTTCTCCAAGAATGATTTTTGATCCCTGGACATCTTGGAAGAAAACCAGTCTAAGCAAATGCTACAAAAGCAAATTGAGCAGAGTCCTGCATTTGCGCTGTACCCCAACACTGGGGGGACCTGGTTCTCTGGGCCTCTGGATAGTCACTCACTTGTGAAATGAGAGGACAGGACTTGGGAACTTCTGAGAGATGCTGCCATCTGGAAAATTTCTCACTTAAGCTCCACCATTAAAAAAGATCTGAATTTATTTACCAATAAATCCACAAAATAAGTATTTTCTAGCTACACTGTAGAAAAAAGTCAGGTGGGACTGATAGCCACCCCTTAGTATAAGGAACTCACCACCATGACTGACATTTTTACTGTCACCAGGTCCTGGGGGTGGAATCTGAAGATGTCCTTTCGGCCAAGCTTGCCCTCCTGTCCCCCACACTACACTGGCCAGACTGTGTGCCTCTCAGATGGGACTTAAAGCTGTCGCTCCGCTCCTCTCAGTCCCCAGCAGGACTCTCTTTTCAGGGTTAGATGTTGGAGTCTGATTATAAATGATTTTGCCCTAATTTTACACCGGCAATCTCAGCCCTTCCCATTCACCCACTCTTCCTGGCTTCCTTTATCAGTTTGTCTATTTTTGCTCATGGATGCTGCTCTTAGCAGAACTGAGCTGTTTCTACACAGTCTTTGGATCCAATGCTCCTGACTTTGGGTTCTGATTCTGCCATTGGCACAGCACTTAACAGTGAGTCACTGGCCCTCTCTGGGTGCAAATGCAGGCCCAGGTGTGACTATTCTATGCCCAAAGTCACTGTGATGCTGTGGTGAGATAATGCAAGCAGCATTTAGCATGGAGGTAGGCATGTTGAGAGAGCACACCACATCTAATATGTTACTGCTATGTGTGTAGACTGGGGTCTCAGCACATGCCCGTGAAACCAGGAAACAAGAATCGAAAGACTTCTTCAGAGCATTCCCAACTAAAAAAAGACATTTTCCTGAAAATGTGTCTTAGCTTGTTGCCAGCGTGGAATGAACTCACCCCTGACCAGCCGTGGGGCAAGAACTGGCCCTCAGCCCAGTATTTGCCATTGACGAAGAAGAAGCCTGCGATCATGACGAACACCCACACTGCCAGGTTCAGTACATTGAGGACGTTGTTGAAGCCCACAGAATTCTTCACCCCCAGAGCCACAATGATGGTCACGATGACAGCAATCACCAGAGCCAGAAGGTCTGGGTAGGATTCCTCTCCTTTCCCTACAGGACGAAACAAAACATGGTTAACATTGTCTGAAGAAAGGGCCCTGTGACTCAGTCTACATCATTGCATCTGCCTTGCTATGACTTGTAGAGCAGTGGCTAGTCTTTCAGAAAGAGCACCAAAGGCTCTCTGTCTGTCTGTTTGTCAGTCATCTGTCTGTCTCACTGTATGGTCCATAAGCAGGTATAAGTGTTTATTTGCCAATGAGGAAGTTTGG
Source organism: Ondatra zibethicus (assembly GCA_004026605.1). Taxonomy (NCBI): domain Eukaryota; kingdom Metazoa; phylum Chordata; class Mammalia; order Rodentia; family Cricetidae; genus Ondatra; species Ondatra zibethicus. Next base: position 36,460 of record PVIU01017696.1, read on the forward strand.
GACACTGATAAGGTTATCTGATACCATAGATCAAAATTTGGACCATGTAATGAGACAGCTGCAAAGTACCTGTGGAAGTCTGGCAAGTTCTGCAAAGTCAGAGCATCTTGGGATATTTGTAGCACTTAAATAGGTCTGACATAGTCTCTGAAAGCTTCTTTTTTCTTCATTATTGCTAGCCTGCAATCTGTAAAATTTCTATCCCATGTCACAATCTTTCTTTATTAGCAAGTTTCAAAATGAGCACTGTGGAAAGCCATTGTAAGAGTTTTTCTTCTCTCTTTCATTTGCAGTGTGTGTGTGTGTGTGTGTGTGTATGTGTCACAGAGAGCAAGTGTCTGGTGAGCATGTCCTGCTGGTTCGGTCTGTCTGCTAGCCAGTGGACGCCTGCCCTCTACGGAGAGGAAGAAGCACTGCCTTAGCAGTCAGGGAGGAAGCCTGGACTCCAGCGGCACTGCTGCCAACAGCCCACAGTGCGGCCTTGGGCGGGCACATCGCCTCATCTCTCTGGACCTCATCTGCAGAGGCAGCGAGACGGATGACTGATTTTGGGTCATTTCAGAATTAAAATGTTATGAAATCAGAATATAGCCATGATCTTTATCCTTATTATCAAGGCATTGGGGGTGATCGGCAATGTAAAAACAAGTCTTATTTTTATTATTTGTAATTTGTGTGTCTCTGTGTGTGCCTGTGGATGAGTCTGTGCACATGAGTGCAGGTACCTGCAGAGGCCACGGGCCTCGGATGCCCTGGAGCTGGAGTTACAGGAGGTTGTGAGCCACCTGACGTGGATGCTGGAACTGAGCTCATGTCCTTAGGAAAAACAGCCAGTGCTCTTAGCCACTGAGTCATCGCTTCAGCCCTGGTCAGCATTTTTGTCAAATCTTTTCTGAGGTAAGTACACTGAAGTCAAGTGGTTTGACATAGCTTCAGATTTATTTTTGGAGTCATCTCCCCCTCCCCTGTCCCCCCCATCCTTTCCTTTCTCCTCTTCCTCTCCCCCTTCACCCCTACCATGTGTACATGCACTCTGGGGTTTGAACTCAAGGTCTCAAATGCTCCACATAAACACTGTAGCACTGAGCTCCATCCCCAGCAGTCCAAGGATGGACAAGACTCCAAAGCTATTATTATGAATCCTGTGAATATGGACGGATACGCCAGGCATTAGGATGGAGAGCTGGTGGCAAGTGACAGATGGTCTTCTCTTGGCCTTTGTCAGATGACCTCTGACCCACTCAGCTCCTGCTCAGTAATAAGATGCCTTGTGGGTGTTGGTTGTACTGGAATCCATTTTATTCCTTAATTTTTTTATTTAGAGTTGGGTGGTGGTGGCGCATGCCTTTAATCCCATCACTCTGGAGGCAGAGGTAGGCGGATCTCTGTGAGTTCGAGGCCAACCTGGTCTACAAAGTGAGTTCCAGGACAGCCAGGGATGTTACACAGAGAAGCCCTGCCTCAACTCCCCCTCCCAAAAAATTATTTGGAAGTGAAAACATTTATTTAGGAAAAATGGGAGAAAATTTGCAATGAAATCCCTGGTGGACTTTTCCCAGTCCCTTTGGTTGCATTAGTTTATTTTCATATAGTTACTAGCAGGACACTTGCGCAATACAGTCTATGTCCTTGATATGTGACATTACATTACATATTAAAACAGTCTATGCGAAGTCCTCCTCAGTCATCCGTTTAGTTGTCAGGCACATAATATGTACCCACAATTCACATGGCCATCTGTCCCACTGAAGAATCTTTAAAAATTATTATAATTGAGCACCCATAATCTAAAAGTCTAAAATTTGAGATGCTATGGAATCTGAAAATTTGAGTGGCTTCCACAGTGCCCCAAGTAATAAGATTCATGCATACAATGAAGCTTTGTATAATGTATTGAATAATATTATCTTCAGGCTATGTATTTAAGAGGCATATGAAAAATCAATAAATTTTGTGTTAGACCTGGGTGTCAATGGTCAGTCCTAGCATCTTATTTTGTAGACATAAATATTCCAAAGTTTGAAAAACGCCAAGGTCAAAAAACTACTGGTCCCAAGCATCTCAGATAAGGGCTGTGTATCCTTTGAAAAGAAGGCTGGGATGGGAGTCTTTTGTATGATGCATTCTTAGAATAACTCCTTAGAGTGAAGAATTGCCTTGTAAAAACAAAAAGAAGTATTTAAAGTTCTTGACATATTTTTCCAAATCAGTATGTGTGTGTTCTGGGGTAGCAAACTCGGGTCCTCAGCTTGCCCAGTAGATTCTGTACCCACTGAGCCATCTTTCCAGCCTCCAAGTATGTTCTTAAAGGGGAATCTATCCATCTTGCTCATGCCTTTTCATGTTAGGAGAGAGGTTGACGCGATCTCACCCAGGCCATTGAGGGTTCCCACTGTGTCCACTATCCAGCGGCTGATGGTGTGGTTCGCTAGGGAGTCAAACATGCTGCTCAGGGCACTGGCACCAGCTGCCGTGCCAATCAGGTACTCCAGGATCAAGTTCCAGCCAATGAAAAATGCCACAAATTCCCCAACAGTGACATAGCTGTAGGTGTAGGCAGATCCTGTAGTCTTGGGGACTCGAACTCCAAACTCTGCATAGCACACACCTGCAAGGGACAAACAAAACAGGCAGTGGGCTTCTGGAGATCAACTAACATCTTGGTGCCTGACAGTCTTAAGAGGTGATATTAGGAATCTCTGGGCTATTAGCACCAAACACTCAAAAGTGTATGTATAGCCACATGTCACTTAGTAATGGGGACATGCTCCATGAGATGTGTTATTAGGCAATTTCCTTGCAGTGTCAGTAGTGTGGTGTGCTTGCCCAAACCTAGCTGGAATAGCTTGCTATACACCTAGGTTATAAACCTATATATAGCATGCGGATGCATACATCCAAATAAATATGTATGATATAGCTTACTACACCTAGGGCCATGGTCAACAGAACAATGTGGAACTTATCAAATGCAGAAGAAACTGCTGAACTGAAGAGGCACAGGGAATGCTGACTGCATGCACTTCTGGCGCAATGTGGCATGATGCTTTGCTGTAAACTTTTCTTTTTATAGGTGGGGTGAACCTTAAAATATTGATAAGAAGTAGCACATCATAAAGCAAAAGCCAGTAATGGGGTTATTTGTTAGCTTTATCAAGTATTATTTTGTACATAGCTATACATGTTATGCATGTACACTGCTGGCAGAGTAGTAGTTCCGTACCTATTCCACCACAGACATGTTGCATGACAGACATTACAGGGCTACAGCAGCTGCGTGTCCTAGTCAATAGCAATTTCTCAGCTCCATGAAGTTCTTATGGGACTAAAGTCACGTAAGTGTCTATCACTGACTGAAACATTGTTACAAGGCAAAGGACTGTATGTGATGCAATTAAGCCTATTACAGACATTTCCAACCTTACCTCCTAGAAACATAGCTTGGTTGTTTGTTTCTTTGGACATTTCTAGACTTAGACAGGGGTGTCACTGTGTTCGAGGTTGGTTCTGTTGCTGTAATGAAACACTGACCAGAAGTCTCATGGAGAGGAAAGGCTTGCACTTTCGGGTCACAATATATATATTTTTTAAGACAGGGTTTCTTTGTGTAGCCCTGGCTATTCTTGAACTCACTCTGTAGACCAGACTGGCCTCGAACTCAGAGATCCACCTGCCTCTGCCTCCTGAATGCTGGGATTACAGGCATGTGCCTCCATGCCTGGTTCACAATCTATTTTTAAGAGAAGTCAGGAAAGAACTCAAGGCAGAAGCCTTGAGGCAGGAACCATGGAGCACACGCTTCCTGGCTTGCTCTCTCTGGCTCATGTTTAGCTGGCTTTCTTTTACATCCCAGGACAACCTGCCCAGTTGTAGCATTGCCCACAATGAGCTTGACCTCCTCATGTTACTCAAGAAATTCTCTGGTGGACAGTCTGCTCTGGGCAACTCCCGCTTCCCAGGAGACTCTCTGTTGTTTAGAGATGACAATAAAAGCTAGCGAGGATAGTAGCCTTAGCCGGCCTTTGACTCACTCTGTGGACCAGGCTATCCTCTGACTTATGATAATCCTACCACCTCTTCCTCCCAGGGGCTGGGATTATAGATATGCCTCACCATGTTTGACTTCCAAACACTTTATTTTATTTTTTCTCTTTTTATTTTTCTCTGCTCCCCTCCCTGCCACTCCCCTCCCTCCCTCAATCCTCCCCCAAGGTCCCCATGCTCCCAATTTATTCAGGAGATCTTGTCTTTTTATACTTTCTACTTCCCACCTATCTATATCTATGTAGGTCTCTCTTAGTGTCTGTATTGTTGTCTCAATTCTCTGGGATTGTGGTTTGTAAGATGGTTTTCTTTGCTTTATGTTTAAAAACCACCTATGAGTGAGTACATGTGATAATTGTCTTTCTGTGTCTGGGTTACCTCACTCAAAATAATGCTTTCTAGTTCCATCCATTTTCCTGCAAAATTTAGGCTGTCATTTTTTTCTGCTGTGTAGTACTCCATTGTGTAAATATACCACATTTTTTTAATCCATTCTTCGATCGAGGGGCATTTAGGTTGTTTCCAGTTTCTGGCTATGACAAATAAAGCTGCTATGAACATAGTTGAGCACATGTCCTTGTGGCACGATTGAGCATCTTTTGGGTATATACCTAAAAGTGCTATTACTGGGTCTTGAGGAAGGTTGTTTCCTAATTTTCTGAGAAATCGCCACACTGACATCCATAGGGGTTGTACCAGCT
>PVIU01017697.1:0-41179 GCA_004026605.1 Ondatra zibethicus
CATCCTAGGAAGGCTGGTCCACCACAAACTATTCACCCAGACCTCCTTTGCTTTTTTTTCTTTTTAACTTTGATAGAGATTTTCACTAAAGGGCCCAGGTTTGCCTTGAACGTCAATCCTCCTGCTTCATCCTCCTAAGCACTTTTACTGGAGGTCCATGCCACCAAGCCTGTGCTTCTGCTTCTCTCTCCCCCAAGGAATTTGTCTGAGTTTCGCAGATTTCTTAGTGTTGTTGGGCTAACTTTCTCTTGAAATTGGGCTTTCTCCATTTGACTGCGAAAGACAGCCAAGGGTGTTATACTAGCGGCATCCCAAGACAGCCACTCTGCTGGCAACTGTTCATTGCTCAAATGGGAGGAACATGGGGAGAGGTGATGAAGGTGGAACCAATCCCTGGCCTATCCTTGTGGCCACAATGCTGATTAGCCAACTCTCCCCTGTGGCAGAGATGTAGAAAGAGGCTTAGTCAAGGCTACCAGTAATAGTAGAAGTCTATGTCTCCAAAGAAGGGCAGATCACATGAAATGTTAAGCGAGAGTGCTCCTCACCTCCATCACTGGCAATTATCTCTGCCATTCTGCAGATCTTCAAGAGTGAGGTCTTAAAGCAAGACCATTGCTCCATCCCCATCTGATCCTTCTAGGCTTATTACCAAGATAATAAGAGGCTCTGACCTCACAGGCTTCGCACTAAAGCCTCTTACCGCCTGTTTTGAACATTTTCATCCCGAGAAGAGGATTAGAGTTTTATACCTTAAAGTCTTTGGGCATTTTCTTTTGGATAGAGAGCTTGTTAGAAACAAACACATTTCATAAATGATAGGACTTTAGTGAATATTTACTTGGTTCAGAAATTGAACCAAAGGTTAAAATTTTAAGAGATCAAATTTGCTGTTTTCAGGGTCATTTTATGACACTCCCTCCAGGTTCTGTTTAGCAGAAGTTTAGTTAGGCACGAGCTGGTGTTTCCAGTAGTACTGGTGAGAGCAGATGCCCTGATGACCGTGTTGTGAGGCTGGCATCCTCCTGCATGTGCTGTAGTTGCTCGGTGTGTGGCTATTGGATGAGGACATGAGAAGAGTCACAGAGAGATGCTGAAGGATGCGTGGGTTGGGGTGATGGGGCAGTTGAAGAAAGAAGGAAGAAGCAGACACTGGAGTAAGGCTGTGCCAATGCAGCAGCTGTCTCTTGACATAGCGTCTACTAAATATGGGTTTGAGTTTGCAAAGTTCTGGAAAATTCCATTTTGTTGTTCCAGCATGGGAAACAGGTTTCTGGAGAGGTGAATAAAGGCCAATCAGATAAGCAGCTGGCATCTACAGAAGTTAAACTCTGAGGAGCCAATAAAGCAGAGAACCTAAAGAATATCTTTCCCTCAGTAACAAAGTATTTTATCCTTAAAATAGTGTTGTTGTTGTTGTTTTAAGTAAAAATACATTTCAGTGGTTTTTCAACTGAGAAGTTGCGGTAAGATTCTTTGTGGGTTTGCTGTTGGAATCCATTGGCGTCTGTGTCCATAGGCAGTTTGAGGTCTGTAAGGGACTGACTCATCCCATCCTGTCTGCCCCAAGTGCAGCTCCTGCAGCTCCTGCAGCTCCTGCAGCTCCTGCCAGCCATGCATAAATAGCTGAACCTAAAGTCCAGGCAGGTGAGTGAGCTCTCACCACATCCTGGTGATCCTGTGAGTAAGGGGCTGAGCAGACATGGTATTAGACAGATGCCATGCAGAATGCAGGGCCACAGGGTACCCAGGGTCTCTTCGTTAGATTTCCACCTTCACCCTGGGAACAATGCTGGCTGCTGGAGATCTCCTGCCAAATCTTAAAGTTCCCAACCTCATGTCACTATGGAAGATGTTGTTTTCCTTTTTGACATGATAATATCATCAACTGTAATCATTATTGCCCAAAGTGCCTGGTCTGGATGAGGCATGTTTATAGATCACAGCTGGTGGCTGGAAGCCTCACCTGTCGCCATCACTTCCATGTCGTAGGTGAAAATGTCGAGAGGTGGGCAAAGTCCACTGCTTAAGTCACTGAGCTAGTTCGAGTTGCATTATGGATTTCTTTTAAAGACAAAACACTAGTATTTTATAGGCAGCGATTCCTACCTCCTGGCCTGTGATGGGCTGAACTTGGAAGGAGTGATCATTCTGCTTGTCATTGAGGCCTCTTCTCTGACCCAAATTCCAAGAAGACTGATAAATGCTGACAACCCATCCAGCATTCCTTTGTGATCCTCCAAGTCGTTGTTTCTGTATCTGTTCCCCCGCTGTATCCTTACACAAAGGGAGTGCTAGACTCCATCCTCCCTGCCAGCCCATTGTCTCTCATTCTGCCTGTGACCTGGAATTCAGAGTTCAGGACCTTGGCTCCTCAGAAGAAGGGATAGATATGTCTGTGAGACATTCACCATGCCCAACTTTGTGAAATGTGTGGCTATTCAGTGCACAGTGCTTTGTTTTATATTGGTAGTAACTGTGATCACTTGATTCACTCTATTGAAAATAACATTTTAAAAAGAAATGGAATACTCATAATTTGTGGTATTTAGAAGCTAAGTGTTATTCATCCCCAGTATGGTGTTGGGCCAGACTTTAGAGTCGGCTCATTCAGGCTTCCTCCAGAAGTTGCTTTCCTTATTTGAATTGTGGGATATATGCTTCTCTTGTGTGGTGGATGCGCTACTGAATTCCATCAGAGCATGAGCAGATCGCTATAGGTGGTAGATTTAACACTCATGCCGCCTAAAGTGTACACATCTGCAGTTCCTGTGACTTTTCCTAATAGAGAAGGATCTAAGTGGCTCCATTCTGTTTGGCTCTCCTGACTTAGCTTGGGGACGCCTGGCTGGAAAGCGTTTTATGGGGTGTACTTTCCTCTCCCCATGAAGCTTCAATGTCTGGAGACTGTCTTCTCCTCTATTTCCTGGTGTGGCTTTGGTCAGGTGACAGGAGTTGGGAGCTGTGAGTGTGCACTGAGGAGTAACTGAGCATATTGGAGAGTGATTCACTGTACCTAGAGCATGACCCTGCCTCCACAGTCTGCCTCGCTTCCATCCCTGAAGACCAGAGAACGGCTCAGGTACACATCTGCACACTCTGCCACTGCTCCCTCCTAGAAACCCATGGTGCAGACGGGTATCAAACCCGTTAACTCTGTTTACTCAGTTTACCAAGGACTCCAGGGTCTTAGTTCACCCCTAAATTATCCCATGATCTTTCATCCCTGTGCCCTGTGCCCTCTAGAGTCTTTTCTCTGATCATTCTCTTCACTTTCTACTATGGAAAAGACCCGGCTCTCCCAATGGACCTGGCTTCTGCATCCCTCGCACATAGATGGGAGAATGCAGGAGATGACCCTGCCTGTCTCACTCTGGCTGTGAATGTCATTCCTGTAAACTATTCCCACATTTCCTGTCCCCAGTAACCTACCAGTGTCTTTTCTTCCTGGTTTTCTTCGCTCCTGCTGTGGGCATTGTCACGAAGCTCCTCAATTTTAGTTCTCAGGGGGTTTCTTTTTCTAAATCGGCTTGAAAAAGGAGTGAGGTTTTGACAAGTATTTTATTTTGGTTGTTTACTCTCTATTCCTTCCCTCTCCCCGTCCCCCTGTCTCTTTCCCCACTGCATCTTTTTTTATCACCAGCGCTCTCCTGTTGTTTCATTGTCCCGTCTACCTCCTCTCTTAAAGCCCATGGTTTTCCTCACAGTTCAGTTGGCCCCTTTATAGTTTCCTGCCTCCACACCCATCCATTCACATGTGACGATGCATGCTAAATGCCTAGAGGCTGCAATCCACATATGAGAGGCAGCGTTTAGTGTCCATCTTTATAAGCCCGAGCTAGCATGCTTCAACTTCTGTTGTTTTCCAGTTCTGCCCATATTCCTATAAGAATAATCATTTCATTTTGCTCTATGGTTGAGTAAAATTCCATTGTATATATGTACCAGATTTTCATTATCCATTCATCTGTTGATTGACATATAGGCTAATTCTATTTCCTTATGTCAAGAGCAGTAATAAACATGGTGATACAAGTGTCTCTGTGGGTAGGATACAGAGTCCTTTTGGTATATATCTAGAAGAGGCATAGCTGGGTTGTAGGATTTTTTTGTTGTTTGTTTATTTTGTGTTGAGACCTCTACTCTGGTTTCTGGAATGGTTTGTATTCCTGCCAAGAGTGGGTAAGGCTTCCTCTTTCCAACATCATTCCCAGCGTTTGTTGTCTTTTGTTTCTTGGTGGTGTTCATCCTGACTGATGGGTGACTATGTTGAATACTTTTACAAATATCTATTGGCCACTTTTATTTCTTCCGTTGACAACTGTGCATTTTGCTCATTTATAATAGGCAGTTTTGTTTTCCTGGTGTTTAATTTTTTACAAGTCTTTATATATTCTATCAGATATGTATTCTAGATAGATATGTATAGAATATATCTTCATATATTCATAGTAATACTTGGGAGTAGAGCTGGCAGGATATTTTTTTCCTATTCTATAAACTTTCTCTTCACTTTGTTGATAATTTTATTTGCTGTGCAGAGGGTCTTAAATTTCATATAATCTCATTTGTCAAATCTTGGGCCTATTTCCTGTGATGCTGAGATTCTATTCAGAAACTTATTACTGGTACTTATTTTCTACAGTGTTTCCCTTAGCAGCTTCAGTGTTTGTGATGTGAAATCAAGATATTCAATATAGTTTGTTGAACTATGCCCAGGCTGAGAGATATGAGTCTCCAGCTCAATTTGTTAAAAAGGTTCTTTTTGCAGTACATGTTTTTGTAAAAACTGTGTATCCAGACTTGGGATTATCTCTGGATTCACATTTCATTAGTTGGTCTATGTAAAAGTTCTTGATTTTCATAGTTTAATTATTGGATCCTATTAGTTTACTATATTTATCAGATCCAGGTGACCTTTGGTGGAGTCTGTGGTATCTTTTAATTATAGAATCATGTCATCTGCAAATAAGGATAGTTGGACTTCTCTAAATTTTATCACTTCTATGTTCATATCTTATACCCTGGTTGAATCTTTAGCGCTCAGGGAGAGAGCACTGGAGCCAGTGGGCACCCTCGTTACCATCTACTTTTAGAGAGAATGGCCTCAGGTTTTCAGGTTTAGTGCAGTGTGGGGTATTATTTTGTCTTATGTAGCCTTTATTATGTTATGGTATCCATGTTTTCTTGAGGATTTTATATGAAGGAATGTTGTATTTTGTGAAACCCCTTCTGCATCATCAAGATATTTATGCAGTCGGTATCTGTAGATGCCTGAGATGAAACCAGCTTGGTTATGATGTATAATTTTTTAATGTATTCTTGACTTCTCTTGGCTTGTGAATATTTGTAGATTTTAAAACCCTTGTTGTTCAGGGAGTCTTTGTTGTATGTTATCTGGGTTTGGTATCAGAGATCTATTGCCATCTTTGCTTAATGGAAGGTTTGATAGTGTTCTCTCTGCTTCAATTTTGTGGAACAGTTTGGGAAATGAAAATATTAGATATTCCTTGGAACGTTGGATAGAATTGAACAGTAAACCCATCTGGTCCTGAACTTTTCTATGTTGAGAGACTTTTAATTTCTGCTTCCATCTTGTAGCTGGCTATAAGCCAATTTATATCACTTACATCTCCCAGCTTTAATTTTGGTAGGTCATATCCATTTAGAAATTCATCCTTTTCTTCTAGATTTTCCATTTGGTTGGAATTTCATTTTCAAAATATTGCCTGAAGATTTTCTGTATTTCATTGAAGTATTTTTTAAACAATTCCCTTTGACTCTCTAATTTCATTAACTCTCTCCCATCCATCCATCCATCCATCCATCCATCCATCCATCCATGTGTGTTAGTATGGCTAGGAATTAATATATTCTGTTAACCTCTAAACATTTTTTAAATTTATCATTGTTACTGTGTTCTTGAAAAGTGTGTGTTGGCCTGTGTGCCGTGGTGTGCATGTGGGGTCTAGAACAGCTCTGTAGAGCCAGGTCTCGCCTTCTACCTGATGTCAGTTTCATGGCTAGTGCTCATGCTGCTGAGCCCTCTCATTATTCCTTTGGAAGCGACAATTCTTTGTCTGACTAATTCTAGGTATTGTTTATTTAATCTCTATTTCATTTATTTTTGATCTAATATTTATTACCTCTTGGCAGTTCCTGCATTTCATTTTGGCTTCTTTTCTAAAAATTTGAGCTGCCTTATTAGGTTATTTATTTGAGATTTCTCTGGTGTTTGAATGTGACCACATATAAGTTTTCCTCTTACAACTGCCTTGATTCTATCCCAAAGGTTTTGGTAGGTTGTTTCACTTCTGTTTGACTGTAGGAATGTTTTTATTTCTTTCCTGATGTCATCAATGACCATATGCTGATTAAAATGTATGTTATTCTGTTGACAAGTATTGGTGTGTTGTCTCAAGTCAGTCTTGCTGTTTATTTCTAGTTTTATTGAATTCTGTGGTCTGACAGGACAAAGGGAATTATTTTGGATGCTGTTTGTGTTTGTTAAGGCTTCTTGCACAGCATATAATATGCTCAATTTTCAAGAGTTTCTATGTGATGCTGAGAATAATGTGTATATCCTATTTGTTCAATAGACTTTTCTATAGGAAAAAAAGTACGTTATCTTTGGGCTCCTAGTTTTCTTCGATTTTTATTTGGATGATATATCTAGATGTGATATTTAAGGATTGAAGTCTTCTATTATTATTGTATCTAGACCATTGTGTCTTTTATGCCTTTTAGTGTCTATTTAATGAAATTAGGTGATCCAATATCTGGCCCATAAATATTTGCAATACCTGTGTTCTCTCTATGTGTCATAGTCCTCTTTATTTCCTCTGACTAGTCTTTGTTTGAGATTTGCTTTCCTGATTGTGACAATTGCTAGTCCCGTGGGTCTGAAGCATCTGATTATTTAGGAGCTTGGTTTCTAAACTTCTCAGTCTATTCGTGTTTTTCCTTCCTTCCTTCCTTCCTTCCTTCCTTCCTTCCTTCCTTCCTTCCTTTCTTTCTTTCTTTCTTTCTTTCTTTCTTTCTTTCTTTCTTTCTTTCTGTTTAATATGCTAAAAATTCCTTTATTTGAAAGTGTCTGATCATTCTTACTAGAATTCAATACTTAACTGCAAGGAAATTCTCCACCTGCTTTTTTTTTTTTAACTGATATTTAGTACCAGATAGGTGATTAATGTCCCCTTAACATTAGTGGAATAAATGAATGTTTAGAGCTTTATCAGTAAATTCTCAGCATCTATTCAAAAGGTAAACATATCAAAATGGGATATATATATTTGTAAGTCCATTGTTTTAAGTATTTGAAAGATGATTTATGTGTATAATTCAATGAAACTATAGCAAATAGGAAGTCAAAATAGAGAGCATTTCCATAAGTTGGACGATTTTCTTAAAGCTTCCCTGGTATTACAACTCCTTCTCTCCTCTCCACAGGTAGCATCTTTCAGCTGTCTGTTTCACAATAGGGAATGCATGCCTGCTCCTGCATTTCTAATCGTACATTATGCTAGCCTTCCTTGGTTGTACAATTTCTTTTCCTACCTATCCCTAGATTTTTAGCAGAAATAAAACAAATGCCTTTGAGCCTTGCTTTTCCTTTAGTCCCCTGAATCTCTGTACCTTAATTTTTAGTAATTTGTCATTATGTTCTTATGTGGGGCTCCCTTGTGCCCTCCATCCATGTGTGGAATTATGTGTGTTTATGTGCATCTTAAATCTAGGGGAGATGTCGTGTTCATCGAACTGTGATGCTGCTCATTTTCTGTCTCCTGTCCTTGAGGGATGTTAGTTAGGCTAGACTGTTAGAGTGTCCACATGTCTCATGGTCTCTTGTATGTCATCTCTTCCTAGTTATTTTTGTGCTTTAATTCTGCTCAGCTGTCCTTTGTGCCACGGGTTCCTCCTTCTGCTAGCGCTAGGCTGCTGGTATTCTCTCTCAGTCAATTTTTATTTTCAGATTTGGAAAATTTAGTTCTTTTGAACACTTTTGATTCTTTAATAGATAGTAGATTTATATTGAATTATCTGAATATTTTCATACATTTAGTTCTGTTTTTTATGGTAATTTTTATGTGTAATTTGTTTCCAAAATTTGATGACTTACCTTACTGATTTCAGTAACTGCACCAATGGGTTTTCCTCTTTGGCTGTATCTCAAGGGAATATCATGTCCTCGTTCTTGGCATGCTTCATGTTTCCTTCAGAAATATGTGATAGATATTGCATTGGAAAGAACCCTATAGACAAGAGTAGATATAATTTCATATCAAATTGGCCAGGACATTTCTCCTGCTAAGTATTAAAGTGAGGTGAGGGGCTGTAATAGGTTGAATAATGACCCTCCCTAAGTCTGTGCCAAGGCCCTTACTTCTAAAAATCTGAAGTCATGACCCTACTTGAGCGAGGACATTCACAGATGCAATTAAATAATGACCTTGAAATGGGATCATCACGTGTTTCATGAGGGGTCCTAAACTCAGCGAGAAATATCCTCAGAAAAGGTGCAAGGGAATGCCAGAAATGAGGAGCGTGGATGTGTAAGGATGGGACAGAGAGCAGAGCTTCTGAAGTAGCACCTGAAGCCCAGGGGATCCAGGAAAAGTGAGGTGACTTTCTCTAGAGCTTTGCGAAGAGTGTGGACCTGCAGCACTTCTTTCAGAACTGGAGTTCAGAACTGCAGGAGAATGGGTGTTTGTTGTCTACAGCTACCAAGTGTGTGAGAGCTGTCACAGCAGAACGAAAAGGCTAATTCAAAGGCTGACCACACAGATGCAGGCGAGAGCTGAGCCAACCTGGGGTGGTTTAATCTTAGGTCTCCCGAGTCAAGTACATTGAAAATCTGAACTTTCCTTAGACTGTGACTGCCTTGTGGTTGATGACAGAGAATTGGCCGGGATGTCAGGAGTTCTCATTCAGCTACTGACCTATGGCTGCTCAAACAAGGAGGCAATTTCTGAGGTGATTCCTCTACACGGTGTCCTATAAGTCCATGGCCATCACTTCTCTGGCCCCATTTGCTCTGTGACCAGATTAGTTCCTCATCCAGCATCAAACTCAACAAAAACTTCAGGGTGGATGCAGTAACCTCCCTTAGCTCAATCAGGAAAGGATACTACCTTCTTTCCTGCTCTTAAGGGCGTTCTGCCTGCTGGGAACCCTAATTTTCTTTAGAAACTACCATTTCTAAGCTTCTTGTTTTAAGGTATTTTGTAGTTCTGCTACATCTACTTTGCTTGTCTTGAAGGTCAGCTTCCTACCTCTTCCACTTTGCTTTCTGGTGTTGTGATGAAATACCTGAGAAAAGCAACTTCTGGAGGAAAGGGTTTGTTTTGGATCACAGTCCCAAAGGGGTGTACTCTATTAAGGAACAGAAGGCTTGGGACCAGTCAGTAAAGGCGTGGGGGAAAGACAGGGTCATTCATACACAGGACACAGAGAGAGAACAGGAAGCAGAGAGAGGCTATAAACCCATCTCTGTTGACATAATTCTCCCAGCAAGGCTACATCCTCTGAAGGTTCCATATCTTTACAAGCAGGGACTAATTCCTCCTATGGGGAGCAATTATTATTCAAATCACCCAAAAGCAGAACCCCCCTGTAAGATGTGGTGTGGTGATATTTTGTTTGTGACCTACAAATAAAGCTTGCCTGAAGATTAGAATACGAAGCTAGTCACTACCCCATAGAGGCCAAGAAGTGGTGACACACACCTTTAATCCCCATGCTCAGAAGGCAGAGGCAGACAGATCTTTGTAAGTTCAAGGCCAGCCTGTGCTACAGAAGATTGATCCAATCTAAAAGAGAAACAGAGCCAGGCAGTGGTAGCTCACACCTTTAATCCCAGTACTTGGGAATCACATGCCCTTAATTCCAACACTAGGGAGGTAGAGACAGGAAGGGACATTGCTGGGCAGAGAGGAATATAAGGAAGGAGGAGATAGGAGCTCAGTGTGTACAGTCTGAGGATTTGTAGGAACAGGATTGCCCCTTTGGTCTGAGGATTCGGTAGAGGTAAAAGGTCTGTCTAGTGCCTGGCTTCTTTACTTCTCTGATCTTTCAGCATTTACCCTGATATCTATTATTAAGACCAATTAGAATTTGCACTATAATATGGGGGTTATAGAGTTAGAGCATTGACTCATAAGCTTCTTGTAATGTTGAAGTGCATTTAACTGATACGTGCATATCAGTTGTACATATTTGTGTGAATAGGTACTGCCTAAAGCAAGTCAGACGTGTCTAGATAATTGGTTATCATTTCTTTGTGTTGAGAACAGTAAAAATCCTTTCATCTAAGTTTTGGATACACATGATTTTTTAAATTTTTGTTTTACATGCCAATCATGAGTTCCCCTCCCTCCTCTCCTCAAAGCCCCCACTCCCCATTCCCAACCTCCAATCCACTCCTCTTCCATTCCTGTTTAGAAAAAGAAAGGTCTCCCATGAGCATCAACAAAACATGGCATATCAAGTTGCAGTAAGACTGAACACCTCCACTTACATTAAGATTGGAGTAAGGTCCCAAAAGCCAGTAAAAGAGTCAGAGATAGTCCTGGTTCTCAATATTAGTAGTGCCACAAGAGACCAAGCTACACAATTGCAACATATATGCACAGTGTCCACTTCACAAGAAGATCTGGGTGCCCCCCCATGAACCCTTTTTGTTGCCTAGTCTCTTTGAGCTGTGGGTTGTAGCATCCTTTATCTTATAGGTAATATCCACTTATGAGTGAGTACATACCATGCTTGTCTTTCTTGATCTGGGTTACCTCACCCAGGATGATTTTTTTTCTAGTTCCATCCATTTTCCTTTAAATTTCCTGGCGTCCTTGTTTTTAACAGCTGGCAATTCTTCACTGGGACACATGTGATTTCTGTCATCAAACCTCCCGACAACCACAGAATTGTTCCCAACCATAGCTTCGTTCCCATTGATCAGCTTGTCCTTCCATGCCTGGCATATTTCCTCTAACATAATGGTCTTCAGCCCCATCTATGTTGTTGTGGATGATAGGATTAACTATTTCTGTGACTACCCAGTATTCCACGATGCACATGAACTGTACCTCACAGTCATCACCAGTTGGTAGACACTTGGTTTTTATTTACTAGTGTAAATAACACTATAATAAAAATGGGAATACTGCTGTTTCGCTGACATGTTGATTTTATTTCCCTGTGTGTATCTAGATATGGAACAAAGGATCACATGGCGCTTCTCTTTCTTCTTTTCTTTTCTGTTCTTTTTTTGAACTGCCATACTGTTTCCCCAAATAGCTGTAGTAGCCTTCCTTTCTAAGCGATAGTGTACGAGCACCTCCCTTTTCACACTTTCAGCAATCTATCTTCTTGTTTGTCTTTCTGATAAGAGCCTCTCTTACTGGGGTAAGGTGATACCTCAGTGTGGGTTTCATTCACACTTTCCTGACAGAGCACTTTTTAAAAATAACATTGAGTGTTTGTATACACTCTTTTCTATCACATTTTAATCTGGAATATGTTAGGCAGCACTTATGTGTGTGATAAGTATCTATATGATTAGAAATATCACCAGCTAATTATCCACACCACCCTCTGCTATCACTGGAGTTCAGAAGGGCTGTGTACAACCTCAGGGAAGACAGTTATTTATAACTAGAGATTTGTGCCCTGAGACTCCAAAGTAGAAAAGTATGAAAACAAAAGGGGATAAATTACTAGCAATCAAATATTTGGGAATGTAAACAGAAATTTTAGAAAAATTTCAGCTAGAAAATAGTAAATTTTTTGCTCTCGTCTAGATTAGTTAAATAGACAATTATCTATAGATGATTGGATCTGTGGCTAATGGTTTAATTTACATAATGTTTACCACCACAGTCTACACAATTTTAGAGAAGAGACCCGGGCTGTGAATGATTGCCTGATTTTCCTTGTTTGTTTGTTTGGTTGGTTCATATCAAGAGCCTTATTGGTCAAGTATAATTTCATCAAAAATAAGTTAAATTTCTGACATTTATGCAAAATGATATAGGAAACCATGTAAAGGCATTCATTACAAGCATACCATCTCCTTTCTTACTTGAAAGTTGTTTTCTGGCTTGAACATGGCTTGTTTTCCATAGAAATTAGTGTATTTTAGGGTCCATTCTTCCAGTTGCCGTGACTGTTTGGCTAAATATAAAGTCAAAAGACTGCTGCAGTCAATGGAAAATGTGCCTGCTTCAGAGGGATTGGTCTATGTTAACACGAGCTCTGAGTAGATTTGGTATTAATAACATAGTTTAAGCCATATCTCCTTCTTCCTCAGAAGTGGAATATATTTTCTCTAATGACCCAGTGCAGCTCACAGGACACGACTGTAATCATCGCGTCAACGGACCCCACTAACCCTGCAATGTATTCTTGAAAATTGGCCTGCATCTATGTCTATTCTGTCTGAATATTTTAGGTAAACAATGTTGATTTTGAGTGATGTTGGTGGGAACTACACTTTATTTTTGTGAAACAGACTAGACAAAATGTTTAAAAAGGATGTCTTAGGTGGATTTGCTGAAAACAAACACCCAGGTCTTGTCAGCATCTACTGCTAGATTGAAAGTAACGTCAGCTTTCTTAATAGGCTTGTTTTCACTGAGAGATTGCCTTAAAGAAAGTAATGAGCTGTTGATACCACGATCACATGTATTTATGATTCCGTGGCCACCGGTCCCATGGTACCCGTGAGGCCGTGGCATCGCACAGGGCCAGCTTTCTGTTCTCTGCTCTGAAATCTCATTTCTAAGCAGTCTCCTGTCATGCTAGCTATACAGTTTCTGCTTTCTCCGAAGCCGCAGAGGCCACAGGCCCTGTCTGTCCCACCTCGTAGGTGTCCATGGGCATTCATGTCTAGAGAAAGCCAACAAGCATCATAAGCCACAAGGCATATACTTTCCTCTCTCACCCTGTCCCTGTCCCTCTTTCTCCCCTTCTTTCATCCGTGTGCCCTTTCTCTAGCCTGACGTACCAGCTAGACCACAAACCTTGAATAATCGTACACTTGCCAGCCAGATTGCCTTGTTGCTCCTTGATAACGCTCCACCACACCACAGCCCATTGCCTCTTGCCATAGAAATGAAGAGCCACAAGACTCCTCACGTCCGTTTTCTCAGTGAACTTCTGTTTGCACGTAGGTTGGAGCAGTGAAGTCCCCTCTCCAGTCATGTCATTTTGGTTTGTCTTACCATCTTCAGAGGAAGTCTGTATCTCTCTTATCTGAAACTTACTTGATAGTGCTATCTCTCCCTCCCTTCCTCAGCCGTGGCTTACATCACACCTTGCAAGATTGTGCTGGTAATGTGTTCCCATGCCCCTGCACACAGTTCTGTTGTGGAGAGCTCACATGTTCTTTATCATGTATATGCATGGTCTTATGAGTACCCTGTGTGTGCAGCTGCCCCTGGAGACCTTGGGTATTGCATCCTCAGGATCACTTGGCTCTGGCTGCTGTTGTCAGCCATACCCATTGTAGTTTCTCCTGTCCCTTTGCCTGTTTTAATGACCACACCTCTCAATTTGAAATAGTGTCCTAAACTTCTTAGTGCTTCTTAGTTTTTCTGTCTTAAGTGTCTTATCTTTTTTTCTTAGTGTTATTACTTCTTATTCCTTTGTCACTTTCTAATAGACTTCTTACCAGTTTTTTTACAAACTCATGTTATCGGTTCTACAAAAACCAGAGTCCATACCGACTGTAGTAAGCATCATGTTAGGCAGGATGGAGAGTAGCCAATGAGATGCGTGGCTGGAGAAAGAAAGAAAGAGAATAGCATTTCTGGAGAGAGTGGGGGAGAGGGACATAGTGTCTGTCAACCTCAGGTCCAGCAGGAAGGAAGTCTGGGAGTAACACTGAACATCTCTCTCCTCCTGCCCTCCCAGCTCCTGTTGATATTTGGCACTGTCTAAAAACCCCGCCCCCAGCCAGAGAGTGAATTCTGCCAGCCTCATCCCTAGAGGCCTTTGCTCTCTGGGCCAGTGTACTCGGAGATGTGCACATGGCTTCCTAAAGCGCTAAACTTGTGCTTCTGTGTATGGGCCTCCCTTTCTGCAGGTGCATCTCCTGCAGGGCTCTGCCTACGGGCCCCTCCTGGGTTCCAGTTTTTGACTTGTGCCTGCTCCATCTTAGGGAAGACCGGCTACCAACTTTCATTTCTCTATTACACATTTTTATGTGACTATTTTGTAGGATCTCAATTTAATGTGATCATAACTGAGTTTCGTATGCCCCCCACATCAGCAGCAAAAGAAACTGCCCTGAGCAAGTCCAAACCCCACATCTTTTATTTTTTTTTTCACTTTTTATTATTATCAATTTTTTAAAAAAGAAAACAAACTTTTTTCATTTTATATACCAAACCTAGTTCCCACTCCCTTCCCTCCTCACATTCCCTCTATCTCTCCTCCAACCCCACCTCCCATCCATTCCTCAGAGAGGGTAAGGCACATTGCTTTGGGGAAGGTCCAAGGTCCTCCCTATTATATATAGGCTTAGCAAGGTATTCGTCCAAAGAGAATAGGTTCCAAAAGAGTCAGTATAAGCATTAGGGATAAATCCTGGTGCCACTGCCAGTGGCCCCTCAGTCTGCCCCAGTCATACAAGTGTCACGCACATTCAGAGGGACTAGTTTGGACCTATGCTGTTTCCTTCCTTGACCAATTGGAGTTGGTAAGCTCCTATTTGCTCAGATAAACTGTTTCAGTGGGTGAACCCATCATGGTCTTTACCTAGTGGCTCATATTCTCACTCCTCCCACTCTTAAACTAGACTTTGGGAGTTCAATCCAGTGCTCCGATGCGAGTTGAGTCTCTGCTTCTGTTTTCATCAGTTGCCAGATGAAGGTTCTATGGTGATATTTAAGATATTCATCAGTCTGACTAAAGGACAAGGCCAGTTTGGGCACCCTCTCCTCTATTGCTTAAGATCTTAACTGGGGTCATCCTTGTGGATTCCTAGGAATTTCTCTAGTGCCAGGTTTCTTGCTAGCCTCATAATGGCTCCTTCAAATCAAATCTTTCCTTGCTCTCATCTCTGTCCTTCTGCCATCTAGACTCTTCTGTTCTCTTCCCTCCTTCCCTTCCTGCCTCCTCTTGCCTTTCCACCCTCTTTTCTCCCCCTACCCCATGCTCCCAATTTCATCAGGTGATCTTGTCTATTTCCCCTTTCCAGGTAGATCTATGTATGTTTTTCTTAGGGTTCACCTTGTTACTTAGTCTCTCTAGGATAATGAACTATAGGCTCAATATCCTTTGCTTTACAGCTAGTATCCACTTATGAGTGAGTACAGACCATGTTTATCTTTCTGGGTCTGGGTTACCTCACTCAAGATGTTTTTTTTTTCCTTGTTCCATTCATTTGCATGCAAATTTCAAGATATCATTGATTTTACTGCCGAGTAGTACTCTAATGCGTAAATGTACCACATTTTCTTTATCCATTCTTTGGTTGAGGGGCATCTAGGTTGTTTTCAGGTTCTATCTATTACAAATAATGCTGCTATGAATATAGTTTAACAAATGTCCTTGTAGTATGGTTGAGCATCTTTTGGATATATGCCCAAGAGTGGTATTGCTGGATCCCGAGGTAGGCTGATCCTCATTTTTCTGAGAAACCGCCATACTGATTTCCAAAGTGCTATACCACATGGATTCCTTATCTAGAAACAAAACATGAACAAATTTTCTCTTTGTTTTTTATTTGTGTGCAAACAGTCATTCAATAAGTCTTATTTTTGGAGGCTGTTGTCTCATGGCTCTCCCTCCCACATTTTCCCGCCTGTAGAGGAAACCACATTTATTCAGTTTGCAAGCTCTTACAGTGTGTATTATTATTAGTCTTAAACAAATAGCTTAATTATTTCTTGTAGAAGGAGGGAACGCTTGTTCATCCTGGCTGCCCAGCTAGCTTGGCCCCAAAATAACCACATAGGAACTGTATTAATTAAATCACTGCTTGGCCTGTTAGCTCTAACTTCTTATTGGCTAATTCTTACATCTTAATTTAACCCATTTCTATTAATCTGTGTATCTCCACGTGGCAGTGGCTTACTGGCTAAGTTTTGGCAGCATGTCTTACTCTGGTGACAGATCCATGGTATCTCTCTCTGACTCTGCTTTCTTCCTCCCAGAATTCAGTTCTGTCTTCTCTGCCTACCTAAGTTCTGCCCTATCTTGGCCTAAGATAAGGCCAAGGCAGTTTCTTTCTTTATTAACCAATACAAGCAACACACAGAGGGGACTCCTACATCAATTTCTGGGATGTTATTAGTAATCAACTTCTTATATACTTGTACAAAAATGTATTAGAATTAGGAATTTCAGAAAATAAACATTCATTACTATACCTAATGCATAAGTTGAATAACAAAATATCCCCTTTTTTAAATAGAGCAAATTTATATCCAATACTGTGTTTATAGAAAACAATGTAATATTTCATGCATTAAAATGTATCAAGAAAATATACAATAAAGTGTAATTTGTAGCATGAATACAAGCTAGTAAATTCATTTCTATAATCTACATATGATTTGTTTTTTATTAGCATAAAAGTCTAGTGTTTTAAATCATTGATAAATATAGAGTTTATTTACAGGAATTCTCAGAAGTATCAATGGCATGGAACTCACTCTGTCAGTATCTCCTTTGCACTATGAATCCAACATTGGGAGATAGGCTGGCCCCTGGCTGGCTATTCTGGGAAGCAGCTCAGAGAGTCATACCCAGTGTCATATCATATTCTTATTAGCTCATTATCATAATCATAGATGTTAATAGATCAGTTTTCCTATAGACTATGTCTTTTAAGAAGACTAACCTCAAATCTAAATTCTTAAATACTCTGTCCACCTCAACAGAGCTGGGCCCTCTCTACACAGGGCACCCTGGGAAAGGCACAATTCTTGCTCTTCATGCTTTGCTATTGGGAACATGGAAGGCTCAAATCCATGTTGTAAGGTCATGAGGTTTTTTCCCCTGTGATTCTTATGTAAGCTATTAGAATAGAATAGATAAATGTGTAAGATACTGGTTGCCGTGTTTCTATCTTGGGGCATTTTGGAGATCATTCTCATGATGCATCAGCTCCTAGCCACTCTCCTCTCTATCTATAGGTATTTCCATTTAACTGCCATTACCCGTGTGGATAGTGCATAATTGTGTGATTTACCTAGTATGCATTGTATCAGTGTACACTGTTTTTACAACATTACTTATATTAATTTCTGTGCATTTAATTCTCACTGGGAAGTTTGGAAAATTACAGCGAAGCAGAGTACAGATTTCTCATATCAATGAGAACTGCGTATTCCCCACTACTTTTAGTTTGCTGGGAATTGGATATTTGCCTGCAGCTGTCTCACGCTCACATTATCTGGCGCTATTATTTCTTGACTTTCCTGGACAGTGTTGGGTTGTGTTCTGTAGGATCGTCTGGGGGTAGCAATGATCTCCTTGTTGTTAACAATCTCCATTTATTATTTTTGTTGCTGTTGGGTTTTTTGTTTTGTTTGCTTGTTTGGAGCCCAGGCTGACCTTGAACTTGCTGCAATCCTTCTGATTCAGTGTTCTTCACACTGGAGTTCCAGATATTTGCTACCGTGTTCAGAAACTTAATGTCTCCCTAGCATTGCCATCTCCCTTCACATCCTGTCTGTTCACAGAGATCTCCCTGAGTTGATAGTGTGCAGCTATCTACAGGGGAAATTTAGTTCAACACAAATTAGGAACACGTGCTGAAACAGTTTCTTCCACCAGGGCCAGTGTCCTGAGAAGAAGGTGGGGGTGGCAGCAGCTGGCTGAGTAATTGCGGAAGGAGATGGTCTTCGAATTAACAGTGAGTGTGTGATGTTTGCCCTCGGTGCTCAAGTTATTGCTCCAGTGCTTCAAACTTGATAAACTTCATGGCAGAGGTAATGAAAATAGTTATGGTAGCTATAATCATGAGCTGATTTTGATGGTGCTTGTCCTCGCACTGCTTATGAAAGAGGTTTTTATTCCTAGCATACAATCCACAGCTGTGCAGCCGCAGGTCGCCGAATGTGCTGTTGCCGTTCCTAGAGATGAAATACCTATTTTTTAAAATAAGAATTAAAACTCTTGGAATTGTACTAAAGATTTGGGCGTTTTGAATTTCTGACGGTGGCTTTATGGAGCAGTCATGGCCTAGGGGAAGAACGGATGGGACTTGTGATGAGTATAGCTGTGGATCTGGAGAAATGGGAGCCGGCAGATGTTGTTTGTGACGAGTGGAGCCACAATGTGAAGGTGAGCCCCTGCATCAACCTTGCAGCTGGGCTTCTTTCAGCTTCCCTCTCTCGTGAGAGACAGGACATCTGACTCAGAAACTCTCTTGATTGCTTTAGATAAAGCCTCGGGTTTAATGGCAAAGATGTCCATGAACCACTTTGTTGCCATGGTCCTACCTTAGAGAAGCACTGAAAAAGATTTGTCTCAAATTGCACTCAACATTTACTGTAGGCTGTGTAGCTGGAGCATGCGGACTTCATCTTCCTTCTTAAGCCACAGTGTGCTGAGAGTTTGTTAGAGAATGAAATGGCTACCGTTTGTTCACTAGTACATTTTGCAAGAAACATGGTTAATGTGAGCACTGAAGAACAAAAATGGCTTGAGAGTAGCTGGACTGAAAACTAGTAATTTTTCAATGTAAATCTAAACGTTCCCACCCAATTTGCCTGGGGTGGTGAAGTGCTTGGTATGCAAACACAAGTTTGACTTCTGGTTCCCATCTGTGCCTGGCACACCAACTGCAGTCCCAGCACTAGGAAGCAGAGAGAAGGGGGAATCCCTGTGCCTCACCAGTCAGCGAAGCCAACTCCCTAGTGGGTGAGCTCATTGGTGAGAAACTGTCTCAGAAAGAAAGGTGGAGAACAATAGAAGAGAGAGGAAGACACAGACCTCAGACACACCCATAGGTACATGCAAACACACACACACACACACACACACACACACACACACACACACACACACACACGTTCCCTAATGCTTATCAGAACATTAGAAATGGAATAGAAGGGAGACACCAGGATATGGATTTGGAAATTGTGAGTTGATTTGGAGAAAGTGGTCTGGGCAAAGAATTGAGATTACACACCTAGAGAGTGTGGGCATGCAATGGGAAAGAACACAGGAAGTGCATTGTGCATTTTGCCTAGGAGAAAGCACGGATTTCAAAGTCATGGTGAGATGGGAATGGCTGGTTCACTATGTGTACCTTAGTAGCTTTGTATGTAAATCTGGGCTAGTGACATTTGAGAATAAACTATTTTTGAAATACATATATGTGATTTCTTTTTTGTGCCTTCACAGCCTTACCCCCTCTATCCTTGCCTGGGTAAAGATAATCTGATTTCTTTATTTCATAAGTGCTATTTATCATGGAAAGCCATCCATTGTTCTGAGCTGCATTTCTTTATTACTTAGTATTATCTCATTTTTGCCATGAAAGTTTTCTTTTGTGTGTGTGTGTGTGTGTGTTTATTCTGCTTCAGATCCTGTTTGCAGATCCAGAGAGCATCACAGTTCATTTTTTTCCATCTTCTTCTCGGTAAAATTTACCATTTCTGTCTATGCGATCTGATATTATCAAACTTTTACCTTTGCAGAAGCTCTGTAAATCATTTGTTAAAACAATATATTGTAGCCAGCGGTGGTGCTGCATACCTTTAAATCCCAGCACTCGGGAGGCAGAGGCAGGCGGATCTCTGTGAGTTTGAATCCAGCCTGGTCTACAAGAACTAGTTCCAGGACAGGCTCCAAAGCTACAGAGAAATCCTGTTTTGAAACACACACACACACACACACACACACACACACACACACACACAAATAAGACAACATATATATGTAATATTTATATGTGTGTGTAACCTTGTTCTACATATGATATATATAGTATACATTATACACAATCAAAGTGCATTGCACTTGGACTGCAGTGGTGTTCTGTAGAAGCACGGTCCAGCATTCTGCCTGCAGTGGCACAGGCAGTCGCCTGGTGTGCATACTATTCTGCGTGCCTGAATGTCGTCTCTTAATAAAGCTCAGAGCTCTGCCTCATGGGGAGCACAATAAACGGAAGCCTCATTAGCACTCGGAGCTATGAGTAATTGTGCCAGGATAACAAACTAAAATTCAATTCTTTGCTGTAATGAAATCTTAAGGGTCCAGCTTCAACTTAGCGCATTTTGAGTTATCTAAACTGTGCATTAAATTGAAGCTGGACCAGATATTGTAAAGAACATATATAAGTAAGTTAGTATCACTGGGTGCTGATAATTTATGTAAACATTTGAATAGATAAGAAGATTTTGAATATATATATATATGTGTTGAAAACCTGTTAAACTGGAAATTAATATTAAAATTAAAATCATTTGGCCTGAGAAATAAGAATAGTAATTACTTATGCTAAGAAAGTGATTGTGACTGGACTTTAGTTTTTCCTAAATATTCTATCTCCTATCTACCATGGCTACCATCTTACATATTGTTCGGAGAGTGGGCTTGAGTCCTTACTCCGCATGAAGCACAGTGCTGGTGTGCCAGTGGAGGACTGAAGAGAAAGATGAACTCCCTGGGCCAGGTGGAAGTTCCCAGGTGGCCCGGGAAGACACTGAAAGACAGCGTCTCTCAGGTGGTACCTAACCTCAGATTTATACCAAGGAGTTAACCCTTAGTGAGATGATGATTGAACTCCTAAACGTCCCAGGCGTTGGCTCCGGATACCAAGTGCTACTGTCTGGTGACAGAGGCGCAAGGCAGTGAGTGATTAATGATCCGACCTCCGGTTTCACGTTCATAGAAACAAGAGCAAGAAGAACCTGCATTTGTTTTATGGGCTTTCATATTTTGTGAAAAATTATAAATGTATGAAACTTGATGCTAGAAATGATTTGGTTTTCAAAATGCCTCAGCTCTTCAGAGAGATTCTGCAAATATCCATCAGTGCCAATCCCTTCTAATAACTTGACCATCTGGCTAGACTTTTTAAAGCTGGGTTTTTCACTCTCAAGTTATGAAGATCTGAAATGTTGAAAATGTCTTTCATAAAGATCTTATGGGTTCAGCATGTTTCCTGTGTATCTCAGGTGTAGATAGCCCCTGCAGGGGGTGGGAGGATCTCACCAAAGGGATAGAGAAGGTTTTGTCAGAAGTAAGAACGTACATCCTCGGGAAGGATCATTAAGGACGGCTTCTGAGTATAGGCAAATGTTGAATGGAGTATATAAAAGTATCATATCTACTGTCAAAGGTGCTTGGAAAACTGTTGATTTTTCTTTTTAGACCCAGTTGTACAAAGGTGAACTACAAAGGTCTGACTCACGGCAGAGTGAATAAGCTTGCTTGGCCTGTCTTGTCCATTTTGTCTTATGTCTCCCTGTTCTGCACATTGGAGATCACTAACCTCACCTGTGGTTAGTGTCACCCGGGTTTAAGTCATTGAGTGCGTGGTTTGGTTCCAGTGGGCAGGATGGTATTGACATGTATGTTTGTAGGTCCTTTGCGAGCCTTCAGTGAAGTATCTGTTGATCTTTTTGCCCATAGTTTGATTGGATTTTTCTGTCATCTTTAGATGGATATGTTGCAAATGTCTGAGCTTATAATTTTCTTTTCTCATTGATTATTTTGAGACACTGGAGTATCTGATTAAGGATCAAACTGAATTTGTTGTTTTATTCTGGTATGGTTACTGCATATGCATGTAAAATCCTAAATATCTCAGTATCACAAAGTTTTTTTTTAATCTGGTTCTTAAATTTTTATCATAGGTTTTACAGTTTTAGCTTGTGCGTGTATGATCTTCAGGTTTATTCATCTGTGAGCTATAAGGGCAATTTGACCTGTAGGCAGACCACTCATTTTGGTTTTAAGTATGACTGTCTATATATATCTGCTTCAGGAGCATTGTTGGAAAGCTGACCTTTCCCCATCAAATACTCTTTGACATATTATTTTTAAATGAATTGAATATATATACATATGTAGTCCGTGATAGCTATTGTTCTATTCTGTTAATGTGTTTGTATCTCAATCATTCCTCCACTGTAACTAGAAGGCAGGTGCAAGTCCTCTAACGTTCCCATTCTTTGCAAAATTGTTCAGAACATGCTACCTCGTTTTCCTTTCTATAGAATGTCACAGGGAGCATCTCAGGGATACTGAAAGAAAGCCTTACATCTTCGGCCTCTGTTTGTAGCTTTTGGGACAAAGTTGTCCCTGCACAGGTCAGACTAGCCTGGAACATGCTGTGGAGATTAGGTTGAACTCGAAGTTGCCACTCTGCTGCCTCAGCTTCCCAACTGCTTGCTTCCTGTTTCCAGCGCAACTTGTTGAATTTGTGGAGTGTTCTGGGAGAAACGGTATCTACAGAACTACTGAGTTTTGTAGTCTTCTGGGCATAGTTATGTTCTCCATTGATGCGGGTCACATTGCATTTGCCTTGGCAAGGCATGGGATCTTGCACTTTCTGTTATTTTCTTACACACCTTGCTAAGGTCTCCTTTGGGTGGCAACAGTGGGAGATGGGGGTAGCCCACAGGGTCTTGCAGTTTAGCTCAGGCTAGCCTGGAACTCTCAGTCCTCTTACCTCAGCTGAGTGAGAATTATAGCTCTATACCACCATACCCATGCTTTTCACTTTAAAAGAAATGCTATTCTAAATAGATTTTTAAATTATTTATTATAGTTGTTTGTTGCCAATATGTAGGAGCACAATTATTTTATGTTGCTCTTTAATTCTGAACTATTGCTAAATTCTTGCTGCATTTTTTATCAACCTTATACTTTCTACAGAAAAAAAGTCACATGTGAATAATCTGTCTCTTATTTTGCCTTCATACTGAACTTCGTTTTTGACAAATACTCACGAAGTAATATTTAGTGCAGTCCTGTCTGTACATTTCTTATTGATGTTTCACTCCCTTTGCCAGATTAGGAGAGCCCAATCTCTGCACATAAGCCAAGAGTATCGGGCAGGGTGTATAGAAGTTGATGAAATATTTTTCTCTTAGTCTTGCTGACCATGCTTCTCCTCTTTATTCTGCTGTGTAGTAACCTGACCATGACTGCAGTGTGGAACTGACCTTGCGTGTCTCACACCTTTGCTCTTCACTGTTCTAAAGGGAGTTTCAGTTTCTCATTGTTTCCTCCTAGTCTCAAATGTCTCATTTAACATTTCTTGTATTACATATCTATAGTTGATTGCTTTTCTGGATTTTAATTGCTGTTTCTTTATTTTCATTCTTTGAAGGATGTTTTTTGTAGTAAGAGGCGCGGGCCACGTTCCCGGTGCCTGGCTAGCTTAACCCCTGAAATAATTATACAGAAACTGTATTCATTTAAAACACTGCCTTGCTCATTAGTTCTAGCCTCTTATTGGCTAACTCTCACGTCTTGATTTAACCCATTTTTAATAATCTGTATGTTACCACGAGGTCGTGGCTTACTGGGAAAGATTTAGCCTGTCTGACCTTGCAGCTTCATGGCGCTGCTCTTTGTCTCTCTCTCTTCTTCCCAGCATTCTCTTCTGTCTACTCCGCCCACCTAAGGACTGTCCTATCAAAAGGCCAAGGCAGTCTCTTTATTCAACCAATGAAAACAACACACAAACAGAAGGACCTCCTACACCAGTTTTTGTAGAATTTAAAATTCTGAGTTGGCAGACCTTTCCTTGCCTCGTGGCTCACCAACTGCCTTCTCCTTTCATGGTTTTCATAACTTCCATTTCCTCTTTATTTAGTGAGCTTGAGTTCTCCCATTCTTCTTAAACTGGTAGAGCGGCGTTTCAAGCTCAGGTACAGAGGAGGTTTTTAGCTTCCTTTCTTCAGGCTTCGCCTTGGTGTGACTCTTCTACTCCTCCTCTCAGTCCTTTTCTTCTGCAGCATAGACTTGATGAGACCTGGCAAGCCACCAGGGCACTCTTCATTATGTAAGCCTCGTACTGTCTGCTCTTTAGGTTGCTCTTTCTGTGCATCTTTGTTCTGGCTGCTTACCCTCTTTCCTGCCTCTTCTCGTCTGCTGTTCATTTTGCAAGATTTTTACCGCAGAGATTTTGCATTCCAGTTCTAGGATGGTCTCCTGCTTTATGTCCACACATTCTATGCTGAGATTCTTTCATCTGTTCATTAAGACTGTTTTTTGAAAATATCTTAATAGATATTTAAAGTTATTGTCTGTTAGTCACAACATCTGGCTCTTCACCGTTTGTTTCTTCTGGCTGCTTCTTTAAACATTGATCATCTTTCCATGTTCATCCGCTTACTTCTATGTCTAATAATTGCATTGTATACTGGATTTTCTAAGTGATAGGGCATAGAGTTGCATTATTCTTTAAAAGATAGACATTATCAGGCAGCTAACTATTTTTGATTCTTTTATTTGTTGACTCTTGGCTTTACACTGTTCATAGGGTTGTACTAGAGTAACCCCTGCTTGAGTTCTTTCTCCAAGTACAGTGGCTCTAACTGCTCAATCAAATTCTGAAGGTGAGACTAAAGCATCTTCACTACTGGTCTCTGCACTCACAGTAACATGTGACTTCTCATGATTTCACTTCTTGTGGAGTTTGCCAGGCTCCTTAAAGTCTCAAACTACAAGGATGAAGTCTCACCCTTGACCAAGGTCTTGTCAGGGTCCCCTGAAAACTTGGATTTTTGTGGCTGTTTCTTCTCCCTCATTGTGTCCTTCAACTTTTCATTCCTTTTCACCCCTGAACTGTTGCCAGTATGTCCTCCGCACAGGGTGGCTGATGGGCTTAATTCTACTCTGTCTTGGATTGCAAGCAAGATTTCTCCAGGCAGACATTAAGAGTCCGTCTGGACTGCCTTCCTTTGCTTACGGACTCCATTTTTGTGTGTCTCTGTATGGTAGTGCATGCCTGTAATCCTAGCACTTGGGAGGCTGCGGTGTGAATACAGCTCAAGGCCAGCCCATGTATACCGAGACCTTGTCTCAGAAACATACCCATGCTTTACTGTTTAAAAGAAATGCTATTCTAAATAAATTTTAAAATTAATTTTTATAGCTGTTTGCTATAGAATGTAGTAGCTGGGATGATAAGCATGTGCAGCCAAGCATGGCATGAATAACAATTTTTCATTAAAATGGTATATTGGCAATGAAAACAAGAAAGTGCATAAGAGAAATGTAGAAATATCTGGTATTTTGCTTCATACACAATTCCCTTTGCTATCTAGACAGCACATTTTATAACATAATTTTTTATATTTAACAACTAAGTGTTCAATTTTCATTTCATAAATTGTTGAAATTTTAATTTCTTATATGCAGAATTGCTCTATATATGTGCATGCACAGGTGTGTGTATGTGTGTGTACACAGATGTCTATGTGTTTAATGAATAAAATATAAAATTATAATAAATGAACCTGTATAGCAAGTAGGTTTCTAGACTCAACTCAGGACCTATCATAAGAGACTCCCTGCTCTCACTGTCCTTGAATAATCTATCTATCCCATAGTGTGTGTGTGTGTGTGTGTGTGTGTGTGTATACGCACACGTGTGTATGTGTGTGTGTGTGTGATTTGTGTTCTGAGAATTGAATTCAGGACATATACTTTCTAGACAAGCACTCTTCCTACCTCCGAGCTGTTTCCCCAGCCCTGGTAATTTCTGTCTTTGCTTGCCTCCATTTCTGCTGAGTCTCTCTGCTTATTTCTGAAGATTTAGAAATATAATGCTTCCTTATGCCTTGATTCACGCCCTTTTCATCAGTAATGGGCTTGTAATGATGTTAATTTGTTGACTGTCATTTCTATGACTGTGACATGATATTTGTGGTGACTGCAGAACAGTCACCAAAGATAAGCAGTATCTCCTTTTTATCATTCTAATATTGTCTTAGCTGGGAAAACATTGGCCTCACTCCTCCCAATTTTAGTCAATTTCTGATTTTCCTACCTCTTTAATTTATCTGAAAATGTGTTGCAGGATACTTTCTTGGCAACATTAGAAAGCTGTATGATAGCACATTTAAAATATTGTTTCTGGTGAAGATGAGATTAATGCCATTTCAATTTCAGCTTCGGATATTTGTTTTTTACATATTTTAAGGAAGAAAACGTGAAATAGTAGTCACAAAACAGTAATTCCTCAGATGCCTTTTAACAGATTCATTTTGATGGCTGGGACCATAAATACAACTACTGGATGGATGCTGACAGCCCTGACACTCACCCACTGGGTGGTGTGATGCCACCAGGCATCCACCGGAAGTGCCCTATGGTAAGCAATTTTCCCTTTGTTTTTGCTCGGAAATACTTAGCCTGAATTCCACTCCTAATGTTGCTTATTCGTGTCATTATAGTCATTTGAAAGCTAAGTAACAGATAGGTGAATTGATTAGTAGACATTAAAGCGAACTCTGAAAGCCAGTTATTCACAATTAAGGCTCCAAGGACATGGTTTAGACAGATGAGAAGGAATAATAATAATAATCAAGAAGAAATAATTCTGATGTTTTCCAGAGCAATCTTTCTTTTCTACATTTGACTTGAAGAACTGAACCAGCATTGCTAAATCCATCTACTCTTTGTCATTGAAGTTGGATCCATTTTTAAGCACTCATGTTAATTTTATCTTATACAATAAATTATAAATTTTTCAAAAATATTAAATATTTTAAATATCAGCAGTTTTAAGCATGAGAATGAAGGATTTTATTGGGATCTGTGATATTTTTATTTTATTGGGATCTGTGATATTTCTGCCTTTCTAGTCACTTAAAGCTAAGGAGGAAATTAAGCACTCTAAATTCTAATGAGCTTCCAACTGAAATACCTCATTTTTGTCTAAGGGAGTCTTCTTCTGATCCGACTAGGCTGGCATGGCTAATCACTAGTTCCAGGCCTTCCTTTCAACAATATGCATTATTGTGTTTGTTTTCTTCCCCTTACTGATTCTCCTTCCATTCTTCAGTTTCTTTCTTTCTTTTTGTTTTTCTTTCGTTTTTTTTTTTTTTTTTTTTTTTTTTTTTTTTTTTTTTTTTTTTTTTTTTTTTTTTTTTTTTTTTTTTTTTTTTTTTTTTTTTTTTTTTTTTGGTTTTTCGAGACAGGGTTTCTCTGTAGCTTTGGAGCCTGTCCTGGAACTAGCTCTTGTAGACCAAAGAGCTAGGCTTAAAGGCGTGCGCCACCACCGCCCGGCAGTCTTCAGTTTCTTAAGGGGAAGCTTGGATGTAAATGTGGGTGTTTCTTGTTGTGGGATATCTGCACAGCGTGTGAAGGTGTATTTCTGCGATTGGCAAAATCAAAGGATAAACAGTGAATAGCTAGGTAGGAGGTAGAGGCGGGTTTTCTGGGCTGATAGAGGAAGAGGAGGAATACGGACATGTGAGAGAGATCTGAGGCCACATGGAGGAGCAGGGTGGGCAGTATGTGGCAGAATTTAGATGAACAGAAATGGGATGATTTAAGTTATAAGAACTAGTAAAAACAAGCCTAAGCTATGGCAATGCTTTCATAATTAATAAGGCTATCATATCATTATTTGTGAGCTGGCTGCCCCAAGAAAAATTCAACTACATATGGCATCCAATGTGGAGGCTCAAATATCTGAACATAGGGCTTGTGAAAGCTAAGAAAAGTTCTGCACAAGGAGCCAGACGTGGCTTCCCAGTGCTGCTGTCTCCCAGGTGGGTTGATGCTTGGTAGCACACAGAGCAGCTGCCTGTGGGCTGGAGCCAGGTGCCGGCACCATGCACTAAACTGAGTGGCATGGTGACTGACATGGCAGTTTAAGATTTGTCTTACGTGGGCTGGAGAGATGGCTCAGAGGTTAAGAGCATTGCCTACTCTTCCAAAGGTCCTGAGTTCAATTCCTGGCAACCACATGGTGGCTCACAACCATCTGTAATGAGGTCTGGTGCCCTCTTCTGGTCTGCAGACATACACACAGACAGAATATTGTATACATAATAAATAAATAAATATTCTTTTTTTTAAAAAAAGATTTGTCTCACGTGATCAGAGAATACTGTACGCACTTAGTAAAACCACGTCCAGAGACAGAAAACCTCTGAAAAGCTACAGTATATTTATAAATGTGCTTAGATGCTAAAAAAAGGAAAGAATGTATATAGACAGTCAAAAAAATAATTTAAAAAAGAATAAAGTAATATAAAATGGTAAGCCACATAAATATGGAAAATGTACAGGGCGTCTGGATCTTGTATGGTGCTTTGTTTACTTTCAATTTTTAAATGCTAATGTTCAAAAACAATAGCTGTTGAGAGACATTGGCTTATGGAAACTGCTAAATTAAACCAACCTATATATTTTAAAAATGTCATAAGTAACTTCAACATGGAAGTTTTGTTTTCCTCAGGAAACAAAAAGTTATGGTTCTCTTCAAAATTACTGACGATCAGATTTGATTGGGGGAAACCTGTTGAACATCCTGACTACAGGTATGGAAAAGAAAGCAAGAAAGACTACAGGACAGGTGACCATGCTGACCCACTGTAGGAGCCCCTGAGACTACAGGACAGGTGACAATGCTGACCCACTGTAGGAGCCTCTGAGACTACAGGACAGGTGACAATGCTGACCCACTGTAGGAGCCTCTGAGACTACAGGACAGGTGACAATGCTGACCCCACTGTAGGAGCCTCTGAGACTGGATGGAACACGATAAACCTTGTTGGCTTTGGAATCCTCGTGGCTTACTATTACATGCCATCCTTTCATGGGCATGGATAGAGATTTGGTTATTCAATGACACCTGGTGTCCAGTGCCCATGTGAGGACTGAGGATCTACTCTTGATCTGCAGTTTGTTTTCCCAACCATAGTTTATAAGTCAACCCCAATAAGTCATGTTTTATTTCTGAGTGGTACTTTAAGTTAAATGGTTGATTTATGTATTCATATAATTCAAGCCATACCTTTTTTCTTTTAGGCGTCTGATACTCTTGACAATCAGATCAAAATAATTGCATTTCATAAATCTAAAAAGAAGACATAACAAAACCCACAGTTATCATCTATGAGCAGATAACAACTAATGTTAATTTTGAAATATTTTAGTGACATTTATATTTTAAGATAGTTTTTGAGATGGGGGTCTGACTATTTTGTGTTGGCTAGACCGGAACTCACTCTGTAGACAAGGCTGGACTTGAACTCACAGAGATCCTCCCGCATTTGTCTCCTGTGTGCTAGGATTAAAGACCTGTGCCACTGCAACTGGCTCTGATAATTTTTTACATTCTGTTATTTGTACTTCATTATATGTGACATACATGCTTTATTGATCAACATTGCCAAGACTTTTAAAAGTTTAAACTTAGAGAAAATCTTAGACCTTGGATAATTTATCTTCTTAAAGAGTTAGGATTTTTCCTAGATGTCATCTACTTTATTGTTTTAAGTTTGTACAGTTTCACAAGATACTTTATCTTGTTTCACAAGTAACTTCCCAGCAATATTAGGTAAAAATAAGATTATCAGAAGAAGATGTGATTTGAACTATTTGTAGCCTATTATTCTTATTGCTTTTTATTTGTGAATAAAGTGTTTTTCATTCCAACTATTTGAACTACTATTGTAATACACATTATAATATATAACAAAGTATATATCATGATAAATGCCCAAGAAGCAAGGAGGAAAGTAAACTATTCTATATATGCTATATTACATACATATATGTTCATATATGTATATATGAGATGTATATGTGTGCATGTGTTTTATTTTCAGTGAGCTCATACTTTATGTCTGAAGTAGCTATGCTTTCTGAATGAATGAAATAGAATAAAGAAAGCCATGTAGCTACCTAACTATAGTGAATATTAAATCTGAGGTGCCGATGTCTTAAAGACCGAGAAGCTGCTCTTGGATTGGACCTGTAGGGGCCTGTAGGACTTCCTTCTGAACTGAGTTCAAAAGTACACTTGGACAACAGACAACCTCTCAAGAGGGAAACAGCCAAGGAACAAGCAAAATTTAAACTCCTTGGTTCTCATTCACGTTTTATGAGAATGTATTAAAATTTTAGAACTTTCTAAATAAATGATAGTCCTTTTTGTTACCATTTTGCTGGTGTCATTTAATCTCACTGCAGGAAGTGAGCCTGAGACAGAGTGCATGCTCTCAGTGATCCTTGCAAGGCTCCCAGATGTCTTCCATAGCCTTGGGTGGCCCTGTCACAGGTATGGGTCCTGTCATAGGTGCTGCTTCCCTTGGTCAGGAGCTGGGTAGCCCTACACCAGATAGTCACGTGTGAAGCCGCATCACAGATGCCCGTCCCAGTCACAGGATCCTATCCTATCTTCGCAACTGCGATGGCAAATGTCAGCCCTGGCCCTGGGTAGTCCTTCCCAGTGTCCTGCCTTTACTTCTCGGAACTCAAGTCCGTGTCTCCTTCCAGACTGGCTAGGTAGTAATCATCAAGGATCCACTGTCTCCTCCTTCCCAGTGCTGGGATTGCAAGCATTTCTCACCATGCTATGGTTGTCTGTGTGGTCCTGGGAACTAAATTCATGTCCTCATCCTCACCAGGCAAGTGCTTTACATACTGAGCCATCTTCTCAGGCCCTAGGGTTGCTTTTTGACAGCATTTTAACAGCATCATTGGGAAGCTGTAACCCTAGCCACAAGTCATACCATAGTTCCTCAAATAAAACTCACTTATCTCCAACATCATTCATTATTTACACACAGATTACCAATTCTATTGGAAACCCATGTGCCCAACACTTCTTGCATTAGAACTTAGCCAAGTTTTAGAAATAAGATGGTAGACTTCAAAGCTAGACAGCCCTGGGCTTAGGTTTCTGACTGACTTTGAACAAGCTACTTTGCCCCTGAGTCTTGCCTTTTCGGGAGAATAAATGTGATGCTTCAGCTGTGCTACCTGGCGACCAGCAGGAACCAAGCCAGGACGAAAGGCCCCCACCGTGTTTTCTCAGGCCTCTTCAGTTTCTTTCACTGGCCCAGAAAACTGACAAGATGTTTTTCCTCCTGCGTGCTCATTACAGTTGTACTATGCAGAAAATACTTCCTGATCATCGAGTAGATATGGATTAATATTTAGGACAATTCAAAGAATTTAGAAGTAATTATTGGTTTGGGTATATGATAAACAAATGCTATAAGCCAAATTCAGCTGAGAACTAGCATTGTTACTTTCAGAATAAAAATCAGAATATACTATCAATGTCAAATAAAATTACCCCCATCTATTGATTCAAAAATTTCTAGTTATCAGATAAAATGGATGTGATGAGGTTTTACCTCTGCCCTCTCCTGCGGTCCTCCTCCTCTTCCGTTCCCTCACCTTTTTTGTTCCCTCTCCAGTGTTCTACATATGCAAGGCAGCCTGTCCACCACAGACCAACCCCTCCTTTAGTAGTGATGTAGACAGTGACCCTCCCTTAGGCCTCCTGCCACCGGTCCTCTGTGTTATCTCTTCCTTGTACTTGGTGCTAATATTATCTAATGTCTGAGTGCTGACTGAAGTACTTTACAATCCCGAGTCATGGCGTGCGGCCCGGGACCGCTTATAACAACACTTCTGCAAGCACCTGCACTCATTTACACACACACACACATACACACACACACACACACACACACACACACACACACACACACAAATATGCAATTTGAAAACTAAAAATAAATCTTAAAAATAGAACCAGGCAACCACAATAACATAGTCCTCTCTCATGAATCAGACTTAAACTAAATAAAATATATGATGATATGAAACTTCTTTTTAATATGTTCAGGTCAGAATAAAAACAGACAATAAAAATGGGATGAGACCCAGTGCCTATGAAAGGTACAGTGGAGATGGAAGAGTTGGTTACTTTAGCTCCATGCGGAGGTAGGCTACCACCTGGCGACCATCAGACATGCACATAAAGTAATTGCTGTGCAATGATAAAGAGCCCACACACCATGACAAGTGCTAGTGGAATGTGACATGGTATGGCGGAGCGTGTATTGTCATGATGGTGTTATTCCAGCCCCAAAGAGTCACAAGGAATGTTCTGGAGCATTCTGTGTGAGAGGCCATCACATCAGATAAGGTGTGCCTCTTATTTCTTATGTTTCCATGTAGAAAAAAACCCACAAATTTTCTCTCCTGGTTTGAGCATAAAATTACATAGACACACGAGAGAGTATTTGATCCATCTTCCCAGAAAGTATCAGTCAACCTAGAAAGGGTGCTTTGTCCTTGAGAATTACCCAAGGTAGGGATGCAGAATATCAGTTCTCATATGCTTATTCAGTGTAGAGGTCACGGAATGGACTAGCACAGATTGTTGACTAGCTGTGGTTAGACCATACTTCCTGCCTGACCCTGAACCCTGTATATGTTCCTTTATAAAGAGGTAAGTCTATTTCTCTCTCTCCTCTCCCTTCACCCCGCCTCTCTCTCATCAGGAAGCCAGATATTTAGCTGATAAAAGTTAGAAGCCAGATCTGATGGAAGGGTGAGTTTGCCAGGGGCTTTGTCTAGGGAGATGTCTAAGCTCTTCCCTTCTTTGAAGAGGAGGCCTCAAGAGTTAGAAATTCCTCAAGGCAGCCCCCCCAAGAAATGATCCCTGTTTGCTCCAGTCCCTATGAATTTCTCTATGAGACCTTTGCTTTTGGTCCCAGACTGCTCACTTGTTATGTCTTAGGAACTGTCCATCTTCTTTCTGAGGGATAGTGGAACTTCTGGGACCCTCCATAGGCCATGGCTTTGACAAAGCAACAGGATGGTCATGGACTCATTGACTTGTCCGACAGCCTGCTGCGTACGGATGGAGCCAGGTGAAGCCACCCCAACACCAAATGAAACAGACCACCAAAGGAAACAATTTTACCAGGCTCATTTAGGGACTTTGTCATTGTAAACCGGTGACCACGTTAGTGCCAGGTCAGAGAGAGAGATGGGACTGTGGATGCGGGCGATGTGAGAAGAGACCAGTGTGGACCCACTGTTCCCAGTTCCTAGCTTGTTTTATGTTTCAGTTTCGTGAACACAAACTACCCATAGAATTTGGCTAACCTATCTTTTATATCTTCTACATCAAACATGGTTCTCATTTTAAGAATTCACTCAAATGTGTCTTCTTAGAGAAGCCTTCCTGGTTACACTGTCACTTCCTAAATGGGAGACAGTGAGTGTTGTGTCAGTGTTTGCCTGTGGTCTAACATCCCCAAATGGATACCTGTATCTCACCTGAGTTGAATAATCACTTGTTTTTAAGGCTTTGGTCTTAGAGGCCACATTGGGTTCTCACCTTCACCCTATTCCTTTTTTCCTTCCTTTTCTCCCTCCATTTTACCTCCCCTTTATTTTCTTTGAGCTCGGCTTTATATGAAGTTCAAGATGGCCACACAAACTTGTGATCCTCTTGTCTTAGCCCTCCAAGTGTATTACCAGTGTGTACCTCCATGTCTGCCTGGTGGGGTGACTTTTTCAGGTGTGGATGTGGGGTTTGTCTAATCAGAGCCTCCTAGGAGAGAGAAGGACCAGGCAACTCTCACAGCCAAGAGAGGACATTTTCACAGGTTAGGTAAGATGGCAGGCAGAAAATCAAGATTTTCTAACTGGTTTCCATGCCTAAATAATTTTATCATTGTTCTTTCTTTAGCTTCTGTTTGATTTATATTTGGAAGTAATTACAAAGGTTGATTGTAGTAAGAGGCACGTGGGCTGCGTTCCCGGTGCCTGGTTCGGGGCGCAGGGCCCCTTGTTATGTCCCCCCTGGCTCCTGGTGCCCGAAATAATTACACAGAAACTGTACTCATTTAAATACTGCCTGGTCCATTATCTCCAGCCCCTTATTGGCTAACTCTCACATATTATTTTAGCCCATCTCCATTAACGTGTATCACCACTTGAGTTGTGGCTTACCGGCATGAGTCTAACCAGTGTCCATCTTGGGCCAGAGAAGCATGGCGTCTGTCACACTGCCTTCTCTCTCACAGCTTTCTGTTGTGTCTATTCCACCCACCTAAGGGCTGCCCTATCAAAAGGCCAAGGCAGTTTTCTTCATTTAACCAATGAAAGTAACACAAATACAGAAGACCCTCCTACACCAGTTGATTACAAAGCCAATGAAATGAAATGTCCTTTTGAAATCAAAGTGTATACTAGTGGAATACTAGCATGCACCATCATGATAGTACATACAGCCTCTGCCTTCATGCTAAGAACATGGGGAACAGGGCTAATCGGTTTAACTATTAAACATAAATGAACATCATAGAACATAGCCTGATAAAAGATTCAGTTTTGGTTCATTACACAGCAGATGTATAAGATGACAGAATGACTTGAAAATATACCATATGGTCTAGTCCATTGTGTATCCTATTAAGTGGGATAAAATACTGACAGTTCATTTAGAAATGAACAATTAATAAAGTTTCCTCTAACAAGCATTTGGGACTCTGAAGACTAGAGAAGTTTTGTTCATTTAGTTAAAAATTCTCTTGGGTTGAGAGATAGAAGGTAGTTTGAGTACAGGCCACAGAGGGGACAGTGAGTGTGATGGTGGAGGCCATTCCTCTAGAAACAGGAAGAATTGCTAACCTAGCCAGGTATCAGCACATTTTCAAACCTGTTCTATTTTAAAGAGAATTGTGGAAGGAATCTTTCTGGAAGTACTTGTTCTTCCAAAACACAGCCAGAAAGTAATCAGCAGCTTTAAGAGTCCCTGAGTACTCATTGACTTAATAGACAATTACAGCATATTGTGCTTTAAAAAGTTAGCTATTTTAGAAGTCCCTAATTACAGATTTACATGATAGACTTATCAAGAAAAAATAATACATTTCAAAACGTGCTTACAGTCTTAATGATATTAGCTCTTCTAAATGTTCCCTGGTAAAAGGCTTTATCCAGTGTGTGCCTTCTGGATGTGTGCGGGCAGAATTTGCTTTGTTCTAAAGGTGGACCTGGGTTCCTACAGCTGGCTCAGAATGATTTGGCAGAGGGCTTCCTCCCCACAGCTAGATGACCCTACTCGCGGTCTCTCTTAATGGAACAGAGGCACTGGCGGGCTGTCCTTGGTTATCACACGTACACAGACCAGCTCTGCCAGTACTGAAAACAGAAGAGCCACCGACTTCTGAAAGTCATGAAGTAGGTGGGATGATGTGAAAGCTGAACAGCTTTGCACCCTGCCCCAGTTATGGCCTACATCTGGCCGTGGACTTACAGAGGTCAAGTGTGTGGGCACACACACAAGGCCTGGAGTTTAGGCAGCAGATCTTTCAGGATTTCTCTGGGAGACTTTTAATCTTCAGAAAGTGTAAAGCCTTCCATGGAAAAGGGACAGAAAGAGCCTTGGTCAGGGATGATATTCTTGTCTGCAAATCTCTACAAGGCTAGTAATGGAAGCCTCCTGGGTGGTGCCACGGCCTGACTGCTGGGTTGCTGGTGACTCCACTTGAGGAAGTTATCATTGGGTGGATAAACTTATTGTATTTCCTATATTGACTGCTACTCTAGAAAGTGAAAATTCCCATGATACATAATTCCTGCCTCAGGAAACCGTGGGTTAAGAGGAACGAGCCCACTCCCCCTTGTGAACACACACTGTTGCCTGGCCTGGCATGTCTGTGGCTGTCGGAGACACAGGCTATTGTATGTGCTCTCTGGCTGCTGTCTGTATTAATATTTAGTGCTCAGGCAAAACAAGCAAAGCAAAAAGCTTCCTCTCAGTGGTTGGAAAGTCTTCTCTCACACTGGGAGGAGAGAAGACGGCAGGGCAGCTCCAGGGTCACTTTCAAGGCCAGCTAAGTGGTGTTTAATCTCCTGAAAAACCTTTTGTTCGTTTGTCTTTCATGCTATTAGGAAAAGTAGGTAGTACTTGACAGTTTGTTTTACAAGTAGATATATCCTTAAATGACTCATGGGGATAAACATGGAACCAAATATTTTAATGAAAGGAAATATTATATTCTTCATAAGGACAAGAACTGTATGGTGGTGATGAGTTTTGTTCACTCAGCATTTTAAGTAAACAAGAATGAAGGATTGAAATTATAACAAACCTAGGATCCAGAGAGCACTGGGGAGAGACAAACTTAGGAAACTGAAAATTGTGTGTCTTATTTAAGAACCTCAAGCTTTCGACTTACTTTTTTTTCAAATATGCTTTGATACTCATTAGAAATGAGAAAGTGAAATTTAGAATTTCTTTTTGTTAGCAAAGCTTCCTATAATTCTGATATTCACCACATGGGTCTTTGGGGTTGTAGCATTGTGTGGCTGTCCATCCAGCAGTGATAGACATTGAGATCGATACCCTATGGACCCTCACAGGACTGACATGTCGCTGTCCATCCAGCAGTGATAGACATTGAGATCGATACCCTATGAGATGCTCAGAGGATTGACATGTTTACAAAACCATAACTATTCTCAATAGCCACAGCCACAGCCACTCCACCGTTTCTGATATGACCCACTAGACTTGACCCCCAGCAGTCCAGACCTCTGCTGTCACTCACACATCTGATGGCATTCTGAAGAGTCTTGCTATGTTTGCTTGTACCAGGTTTTCTATATGCAGTGTTTTCCTGTAAGTACCAACGGGATGGAGGTCATTACAGCAGTGGGGGGAGGGCAGCTGCTAAGAACACCGCATTCGTTCTGCACAGTGGACCTCTTTGACAAGACATTAGTCCCCTTAGACCCTCCCCCCACTCTGTACTGCTGCTTTGCTCTACTCTTCTTCTGAACGTTAAAAGCTTTTATTGTCCTCACAAATTGTAAAGCAGAATAAGGAAATGTGGTTATATAAGTTTTCATTCTTTAATGTGTAGTTTATGTTTCTTAGATTGACAGGAACATCTTCCATCATTTGCTGTGAAGTCATCATTCTTCTTTTTATTGCAATGCACTTGTTTTGTGATGGAAGTCATTAGAATAGCAGAGGAATCTTTTATGTAACCTCCCACCAAATGGTATTACAATTCCAACAGCCAGGGAAAAAATCCAATAAACTTGACTAAGCTGCAACTCCACAGCTTATCCCAGTGTTAGGTTCTAAATTCAGCAAGTACTGCAAAAGCTTGTCTAGTCACAGCCAGTGGGAAGAGCATCTCAGCAAGCCCAGCAGAGTGGGCTGCTTCCAACCATCAAACTAGACCATGGGCATCACTGAGGGTAAGAGGAAGTCATGAGAAAGAGGTGAGAGGCAGGCTACAGGAAAATTACCACACCTCAGCACACCAGAGCATTCTAAGTTCAGGAGACTGCTCATATTTGAGTAACATGTAGAAACTCTATTAGGTTGCATTCGATATTTAATCACTTTAATGTGCATGGACACACTTGCTAATTTTAACACTATGAATGGTTGAAGAGAACTTGTATGTATATACATGCACAATAATTTTGAATATTATATAAATAAATGTTTACAGAAATGTGGGAAAAAATGAATACAAAAAACCAATAATAGTAGTGCCACATTTTCTTTCTGGATAGATTCTTCCTAACAGAAAGTCAACATTATATTGGAGTAACACTAAAGACCAAGTCTGTAACATAAGGGCTGGCTTATCGGGGTTTCTGTCCTGCCCGGTACCCCACAGCCATTTAGCCCCAAAGAATCACACAGAGAGTCTACATTAGGTTATAAACTGATTGGCCCATTACCTCAGGCTTCTTATTAGCTCTTATAAGTTATATTAATCCATTATCCCTATCTATGTTAGCCACATGGCTCAGTACCTTTCTCAGCGGGGCAGGTCACATCCTGCTTTTTCGGTGGTCCAGGCAGGAGTGCCAAGAGAGCTTCCTGCTTCCCAGAATTCTATTCTTGCTCCACCTCTACTTCCTGTCTGGTTGTCCTACCTATACATCCTGGCTAATGGCCAATCAGCATTTATTTAAATCTTGATTGACAGAATACAGATAATTCTCCCGCACCACAAGTCCTATTGAACATGTATGTAAAGAAGTTTATCCAAAAGCTGCAGACTATACCTTCTTGAGCACACCTGGAAGACTCTGTAGTGTCCATCATACATTGGACCTCAAATCAAATATTTAAAGAATGAAGATTAAAATAATTTTTAATATCTTTTCTTACTGCAATAGTATAAAATCAGAAGTTAATAATGGCAAGTACTTTGGCAAATTGACATAATCTGGACCAGTGGATCCAAGAAGAACTAAAGAATTTGGCAAAACTCTCTCAAGACAAGCCAGAATATAAACACAGGAAAGAAAAACTTACAGGATGCACCAGAACAACAATGTGAGGAAATGTTATAGAAATGAATATATCAGGAAAAAGGAGGATTTGGAATAAACAATTTGACTTTACATCTCAAGGAACTTTAAAAAGATGAATAAGTACCAAAAGAAGAATAAACTAGGCCGGAACTCAATGGAATGAAGGACATAAATATCAGAGAACTAAATGGCAAGTGGCCCAGAATGAAAAAAGAACAAAGAAGCTAAAAGCTGTGTTTTTTTTAATTGCAAAAAAGGCAAGCCTTTGACTGGAAGGTGTTCAAGTTGGTACCACAGAGGGCCATGAAGAGCAACTGTGAACAAGGACACCCAGACAAACTGGGGAACAACTGTGAACAAGGACACCCAGACAAACTGGGGAACAACTGTGAACAAGGACACACAGACAAACTGGGGAACAACTATGAATGAGTACACACAGACAAACTGGGGAACAGCTGTGAACAAGGACCCCCAGACAAACTGGGGAACAACTGTGAACGAGGACACCCAGACAAACTGGATATCAGAAAAAAGGATAAAATTTCAGAGAGAGCCAATGTACCCAAACTAAATCATAAGAAAATATAAAATCTGAGCATATTAATAATAAATAAGGAAATTAAATCATTCATAAAAAGTTTCTAGTGCAAGAAGCCCAGGATTGGATAGTTTCACAGATGAATTGTAAATTCTACCAAGAATATAAGGAACTTATGGCAATCCATATGCCATTCTGTATATATGTGTGTGTATTTTATATATTATATGTATCTACATATATCAACACACATGTACACACATACATCGTATATATTATATATACATGTATATAACATATGCAGTTGAAAGGGAGATAACACTGCTAAGCTTATCTTACAAGGCCAGACTTATCCTGATGCTGAAGCCAGACGAAAGGAAAGAAATGCAAAGAAATGTGTGGACCAATAATTCTTGATAGACAAAAATATAAAACATCTCTATAAAATGCCCCCAAAACTAAATCCAATAGCTCATTCAAGTAGGATTTATCCCTGAGATTAAAGTGTGTTCAACATTGGCAAATCAATAAATTTGGTGCTTTATGAAATGAATGAAGGATAGGAACCAGGAGATTGTGTCAGTAAATACAGAAAATGCTTTTGACAAAATTCAATATACTTTGATTGTGAAAATGCTCTTAATGAACTAAATATAGAAGAAGAGGTCCTTAACATAATTAAGTCATTATGACAAGTC
This sequence comes from Ondatra zibethicus, assembly GCA_004026605.1. NCBI lineage: Eukaryota > Metazoa > Chordata > Mammalia > Rodentia > Cricetidae > Ondatra > Ondatra zibethicus. Next base: position 39,502 of record PVIU01017697.1, read on the forward strand.
CACAGCTAAGATCACACTGAGGTTGGAACAAGAGAAGATGGCCTACATTCAACATGTTTATTCAACATACTGCTAAAAAAAACATAGCCAGTGAAATCAGTGGAAGACAAGAAATGAAAGATGTCCAGACCAGAAGGGATAAGTGTAATTCGAGACCGCACTTATGTTTCCCAGACACCCAGACATGAATAATCACACAGAAGCTTTATTAAGTACAACACTGTTTGGACAATGGCTCAAGCATATCTGTGTATCGCCATGAGGCTGTGGCTTACTGGTAAGGTTTTAGTGTCCTTCTCCTTCAACAACAATGGCATCTCCTTGACTCCGCCTACTCTCTCGCCATACCTCTGTTCAGATTTCCTGCCTGTCTGCCTACTCTTTATCTCTGTTCAGATTTCCCACCTGGCTCTATTCTGCCCTGCCATAGGCCAAAGCAGCTTCTTTATTAACCAATGGTAATAAAACATATTCAAAACATACAGAGGGGACTCCCACATCAGATAAGATAGTGTCTCCTTGTTGATTGCACACACACACACACACACACACATATATATATATGTATATACTTATATGTATATATACATACATATAAAGTTGGGGGATTCCATCAGAAACTCTTGCAGCTTTTCCACATAGAGAAAATTTAAGTTAGACCCTTATATGCATAAATTAACTTGAAATAATTAACAGCTTAAGTGTTAAGACTTGAAGTTACAAACCTTGTAGAAGAGGGCATAGAGAAAACATACCCTTGTCCCTGGTCTGTTTGTTCGTTTGTGACTTTGCTTTGAGACAAGCTGTATCCATGCAGCAGGCCTGCCCTGGACCTCACTATGCCAAGCCAACTGGCATCAACCTTGGCAGGTCCTCTTCATTGATCTCCCTAGTGTTAGGAACTCAGGCATGCTGTGTGCCTGGCTCTGGCATTAATTTCAACAGTGAGCTTCTGGATTTCACCATGCAGACAACAAAAGTAAAAACAAACTAGTGGGGCAGTCTAGTGAAAAGTTTGCACAGACGGGGAAGCCGCCCCAGAGGCAGCCTTTCTGTGGAAAGGGAAGTATTTGCAGAAACGTGTGGTGAGTAATGAAGAGCCCTGTCCGTAAAGAACGGGCACAAGGAGACCACACAAGTCTGCCCAGCTGTGCAGTGGCAGCAGAACCTTGCTTCTGACTCTCTGAAAGGCTTAGAAACCTCTCCATGGAGGCCTATACTGTTCTAAAATAACAAAAAGCATAATTTTGTGTATTTAGTTAGAGATAATAGGTCATGGTATAAATTCTTTACTTGAAATATTGTGGTATATTTGAATGGAGAAATAGCTCAAATTTAATCTGTAACGTGCCCTTACTTTTTAATGTCATACTTATATGTCAGTTACACACATACATGTATTTACACACACACACACACACACACACACACACACACACACACACACGCTTTCTGTGGTGTTCTGCCCCTGGTGTGCACAGCCAAGTCTAAGATGTTCATTCTGATACTGAGATCATTTTATTTTCTGCCAAAGCTCTGTGCCCATATTTATACCCAAACCATTTTTTCCAGCGAGCCTTGTGTAATTAATCACTTATGTAGAGCTTAATGCATGATAAATGTATTTTACGATCTTAAGAAAATGTTTGCCTGTTCTTCATTAGAGAGGTGACTTTTC
>PVIU01017698.1:0-41212 GCA_004026605.1 Ondatra zibethicus
CGCCCCCACCCCCGCCCCCACTCCCTGGCATGGGTTGTCCACCTCTTCCTCCTCCCCCTCCCCCACTACCTGGAATAGGCGGGGTTCCTCCCCCACCTCCTCCCCTGCCTGGTTTCTCTGTCCCCTCTGTGGTGGGTGGTGTGGAGGAGATCATTGTGGCTCAAGTGGACCACAGCCTGGGCTCAGCCTGGGTCCCCAGTCACCGGAGGGTGAATCCACCCACAATGCGTATGAAGAAGCTGAACTGGCAGAAGCTGCCATCCAATGTGGCACGAGGTGAGCACTTGTTCCAAGCCAGCCTCTGAGGAGGGTAGGTACACACTGGTCAGTCATTCCTCCTGTGAGTGTCCACCACTCATGCATCCACATTTGCTTAGTCAAGACAGCCAGGCCCCTGTCGGAGTCCAGTTCTTACGTGCCTTGCATGGGAAAAAGCCACCTCAGAGCCCTGTGGGTCACAGGTGTCTGCTGCCGAAGGCCCCGCCCTCCTCTGATGGCTCTCTGTAGTGCCCTAGGTGTCAAGTGCTGATGCTCAGAGAAGGCCAGCCGGAGAGACCAGGTCACCTGCCAGCGTGGATGTGTGTGCCCACATGCGTGCACATAGCCTGACAACAGCTCGGAGGTTTCCTTTATCAGAAATGCCACCCAGGCTGGGCTCCAGGCTCCTATTCAGTCCCCAGAGACCTCAGCACACCTGCCTTTGGACCCGCAGGCCCACATTAAGGAGTTTCAGCAGGGTACCTTGTCTGTCCCTCCCCTGTAGAAGGCAACTCCATGTGGGCAACGCTGAACAGCCCTTGCACAGAGGTGGTGGAACCTGACTTCTCCAGCATTGAGCAGCTCTTCTCCTTCCCCACGGCTAAGCCCAAGGAGCCCTCTGCCGCCCCCATCAGGAAGGAACCCAAAGAGGTAAGATGGAACCCGACCTTCTCCTGTGGGGGTAAAATGACCTGCTCTGCCCACCATCCAGATACCAGCTAAAAGGTGGGTTTTCTAGGTCACTTTTCTGGACTCCAAAAAGAGCCTGAACCTCAACATCTTCCTGAAGCAATTTAAATGGTGAGTGAGGGACATAATGTTACTGTCGAATTCAGCCCCAGGCAAGCGGCCAGCTCTGCCCTGAGCTTCCAAGTCTGTCCAGCAGTGCCCTCTGCAGACTGGCCAGGTCTGTGCATGCTTCATCCCCAGGGCAGGAGATCATGGGTAGCTGCCACAGACTGTCTCATTGAAGATTGTACAGGCTAGGGTGGAAATGAGGCCCAGAAAATCCCTGAGGTAGACTCCTAGGCCATAAGCAAGCTGTGACCAGGTCAAGGGAAGACTAGGCCCTGCCTCCCAGTTTCTAAACCCTTACCCCTCCAAGAGCTCCATGGATGCCCATCAGCCACCCCCATCTCTAAGCATGGCAGGAGACAAGGGGAAGAGGGAAAATCATGCTTCTTGATCCCTGCCCTCATTCTCCCCAGCTCCAATGAAGAAGTCACTGCAATGATCCGGGCTGGAGATACAACCAAGTTTGATGTAGAGGTTCTCAAACAGCTCCTAAAGCTCCTTCCAGAAAAGCATGAGGTGAGGGTGAGCAGGGGCCCAAATCAACCAAAAAAGCAGGGATAGTAAGGTCTCACCCGCCTCACCCCCATGGAGAGCCACCGGAAGGCCGGGAGCCACCACAAACCTTTGTGAGGAGGTGCAGGGAGGCAGGTGTTGGGCAGGCAGACAACTGGTTCCTACATGTGGCATCCATGCAGATTGAGAACCTGCGGGCATTCACTGAGGAGCGAGCCAAACTGGCCAGTGCTGACCAGTTCTACATTCTCCTCTTGGACATTCCCTGGTGAGCAAAGCAGCCCTGGGCTCCTGTTTAGCCTGTGGGGAAGGAAAGATGGGGAGAGTAGGGTAGGGGCCAAGCTTAGGTGAGGAGGAAGGGGTCAGGAAGGCAGTTGTACACAGTCCCTAGGGCTCTGAGAATGAGTTAATCTCTAATGTCACCATGTTCCTTCTCTCTCAGAAAGCAGAGGTAACCTCTTTAGTCCTGAGGCCAGAGTCTTCCTGAGAAGCTCCAGGCCCCCTAAGCTGCCCCCTAATTGTCCAGGCCTTATTTCTGTCCTGGGCACAGGCCTAGAAATGTGCACATTCCCCAGCCAGGCCATGGGGACCCCTTCCTCCGCCCACCCACCAAGGGCAGAGCATGTTTCCAGTGGCAAGCGTGGTGGAGCCTCCGGGCCCTAACCCCCTGCTCTGCTACACCAGCTACCAGCTGCGGGTGGAGTGCATGATGCTGTGTGAGGGCACGGCCATCGTACTGGACATGGTGCGGCCCAAGGCCCAGCTGGTGCTCACCGCCTGCGAGAGTGAGTGGGGCCCAAAAGCCTGTGGGGCTGGGAGGGACAGGCCTGCCACGTGCCAACCCCTGCTGTAGCCATGGCATGATGGCCACTGAGAGCTAGTGCAGTTCTGGCTTTCTCCACCAAAACCCATGGGCCTCTACCGTTTCCACACGACACACACACATACATGCTTGTACACTCAGTACGGTAACTTACACCGTAAGTTACTGCGCACACGAGTGAGGATACGTAGTCCATACCCACAGGTATAGCATGCATGCAGATATATTCATATACAGTCACTCACAGGCACACAGAAACACAAAGGTATATATGCACAAGTGTACATTCCCCTTTTGTGAATAAAGAATGACGGAGACCCGCTTAGCCACCAGATCAGGCACACAACATGGTACATGCCTGCTCCCATCTCAACCACTGAGCCAGGAGTGTCCTCCCTGCAGCCTGAGGGACAGGGACCTGAGGACTAGGGAGGCCACAGATTGGAAGGGGCTCCTCTAGCCTTCCAGAGTCCTCGCCCAAAGGACACGTAATGGCCGTACACCTGCTGGAGTTGAGGGTTCACCAAATGTGGACATGGCAGAAAGTGTTTCAAGAGTCCCTATGCCTATTGATATAGGAATTCGTAGTTCCAGGTAGCCCCTGCCTTGTGTCCTTTCTGGTGCTGTAATAGGCCCGGGGTCAGGAAGCAAAGCAAACAGCCACACCCTGGGATACATGGAGACTTTAGGCTTTATCTCAACCCTGTTCATCCATCACAGGCCTGCTCACCAGCCAACGGCTGCCTGTCTTCTGCCAGCTGATCCTCAAGATTGGGAATTTCCTCAACTATGTAAGTCGAAACTGTCCTGTGGCCCACCTCCTACCACACCCTGGGAGTCTGGGGACTCTCCCCACTCCCTGAGAGTCAGTCGGGGGACTTGTCCCATACCCTGGGAGTCGGAGGACTCATCCCACACCCTGAGAGTCAGTCAGGGGACTCATTCTACACCCTGGGAGTCGGGAGGACTCACCCCACATCCTGGGAGTCACCCTACAACCTGGGAGTCGGGGCTCACCCACACCCTGGGAGCTGGAGGACTCACCGCACATCCTGGGAGTCACCCTACAACCTGGGAGTCGGGAGGACTCACCCCACACCCTGAGAGTCAGTCAGGGGACTCATTCTACACCCTGGGAGTTGGGGGGCTCACCCCACACCCTGGGAGTCGGGGGGCTCACCCCACAACCTGGGAGTTGGGACTCACCCCCTGTCCCTCACAGGGCAGCCACACAGGAGATGCAGATGGTTTCAAGATTAGCACGTTGCTGAAGCTCACAGAGACCAAATCCCAGCAGAGTCGCGTGACGCTGCTACACCATGTGCTGGAGGTGACCTCCGGAAACCTATGGATGGGGCGTTCCCTACTCTTGCCAGACCTTACTCTGGCCTTAGGCCTGTTAATTATTCTAGAGACTGAACCGCAACACTACCTATCCCCAGCAGGCCTTACCTATCCCCCCATACACATCGGGACAGGCCCTCTACTGTCACCCACCCCTGGAAAGCAAAACTGTTACAAGATCACAGGCCCTTGGCAGGATTTTAGAGGCCACAAATGGTCAAAGAGTTGGTGGAGGTTCTACCTATGCTTGTACAGGTAATATCCATAGGCTCAGTGGGGTCACCAGGATCTTACTGGGCACCTTGTGTTACAGGAAGTAGAGAAAAGCCACCCAGACCTCCTACAGCTGCCGCGGGACTTGGAGCCGCCCTCTCAAGCTGCAGGGTGGGTGCTCCTGCTAGCCTAATGCCTTAGCAGCTCAGGCCCCAACCTCTGGTCCCAGCTGCCTTGCAGTAGAGCCTGGCCACAGCTGTGCCTCAGGACCCCTACCCTAAAGAATGCCGACTTTCACTTTGGGACAGGACCGTGTCCACTCTAACTGTGACTTAGATCAGAAAGTGAAGTCTGGAAGGGATGGGGTGACAGTCTGGCACAGCATCTCTACAAAGTGAGCCTTCCTAACAGCCTAAGCTAGGTCCTGCCACCTCATGGTTCAGGCGGGGAAACTGAGGCCCAGGGAAGTGGTGTCGTCCGTCCCGGAGTCTCACCACCCAGCGGAGAGGCTAACTGGACACACCAGCTCCAGAGTCTATGCTCCCATGTGCAACTGCCCTGGGAGCTTTTGGTCCAGCAGCTGCTGGGCCTTAGAGCCAGTCAAACAAGAGTGACAGTGGGCCTAGCAGCTGGGCAGAGGTTCCCAGATGTGCCCAGTATGAAACAGAGCCCACTCTACAGTGAGGGGTCCGTATCTTGACAGGACTGACTGATTTGAGTGTCACTAGAATAGGCACCTAACCCACCATACAGGGTCATCAAGACTGGCTGGCTTCTGGGACCTGCAGTGTGAAAATTGTGGTGGGCCCAGGGTTGACAGGGGTGCATGAAGAGGGCTAATACAGTCCCAGGGACTGTGCAGTCAAGGGCCCACTGTGACAGGTGTCAGCTGATGCCTGATTTACCTTGCCCATCTTGCCCCTCGGTGCCTTTCAGAATCAACCTGGAGATCATCCGCTCAGAGGCGAGCACCAACCTGAAGAAGCTTCTGGAAACAGAGCGGAAGGTGTCCACCTCAATCCCTGAGGTGAAAAAACAGTATGCTGAGCGCCTTCAGGTAAGCTGGCCAGTGGGTGTCCTATGGTTCCCAGTGTAGTCGAGGGAGGAGTGCAGATCCTGGGATGTCCAGGACCATGTAGAACAAGTAGGTGGGTGAGCAGCTCCGCTGTGAGCACAGGCCAAGGGGACAAGAGAGCCTGAGTCAGCAGAGTCGCTTCTCTGCTTCCTGTCCTAGTCTTTCCTGTAGGGTATGGACTCCGTGGCCCTAGGCTAAAGCTCCCAGGTACATCCAGCATGCCCCAGGCCCTATTCTACATGGAGACATCTGCCCAAGGGTCCTGTGCATAAGGTCTCACTAGCGTGCCCCCCTGGCTCATTGTGGGGTGACCGAGGCTTATGTCCTCAGGCCAGCATTGAGGCCTCTCAGGCACTAGACAAGGTGTTTGAGGCCATTGAGCAGAAGAAGCTGGAGCTGGCCGACTACCTGTGTGAAGACGCCCAGCAGCTGTCTCTGGAGGACACGTTCAACACCATGAAGACTTTCCGAGACCTCTTCACCCGTGCCCTGAAGGTGTGGTGGGCCGGGGGAGTTAGGTGATGCCTGAGACCAGTGGGGTTCCCAGCCCCTTTGTTCCCCAGCTGTGATAGGTGCAGCTGGGTTGGATGACGAGGCTCCTGTCTGTCTGAGCAGGAGAACAAGGACCGGAAGGAGCAGATGGCGAAGGCAGAGAGGAGGAAACAGCAGTTGGCAGAGGAGGAGGCACGGAGGCCGAGGGGCGAGGATGGGAAGCCTGGTGGGTCTCGGGGACAGGCGGGGACAGTTACAAGCCTTGCCGTGCTTCTCCGGCTCTCTTGGGCATCCCTGGGGTGGCCTGGGGTCTCTGGGCTGCTCTCTGAGGTCTGTGGCTCTGCAGTCAGGAAGGGGCCTGGGAAACAAGAAGAGGTGTGTGTCATCGATGCCCTGCTGGCCGACATCAGGAAGGGCTTCCAGCTACGGAAGACGGCCCGGGGCCGAGGGGACACTGAAGCGGGCAGCAGATTGGCTCCAACAGACCCTCCAAAGGCCACAGAGCCTGGTGAGACCCGAGCCTGTGACCTTCCCATTCCCTCCCACCAATTACCTATGCTTACCTCTAGGAAGCCTTCTGGGACCTGAGGCTCTTTGGGGACCCTATATACACATCCCTGGAGACACTAAAGTGGGGAGCGTGGTGGAGGCCCTGTTGGCACAGCTCTGAAAAGGCCCCCTGAGAGGGCTGTACCTTGGGGTGGCCAGGAGGTGTGGGAGTTGGTGGTCCCCTGATAGAAACCTCAGTTCAGGGCACCTGAGGTGTTAAGACAGGCAGACCTTAGGAAGGGCTCCACAACTGGAACTCTGAAAATGGTTGGATTTTGTGGCCCATTGGGTATCCTCCCAGTCTCCCGTGTGTGGCCAGACTGAAGATACTGCCCTGCCTTGATCCGTAAGAAACCATGCTGGAGGGTTCCTGAGACTGAAGTTTGGAGTAGTTTAGGAAGGCTCAGGGTCAGGAACACTTCCAGGAGTGGGACTAAAATGCCTCAGAACATGGCCCTTGCATGTCACTGACATATCCCTCCATCCACAGCAGCTGCCAGCAACCCTATACAAGGCACAAACCACCCTATCTCAGAGCCAAGCTTGGATACTACAGCATCTGGCGAGCCACAGGGCTGGGACCTTGTGGACGCTTTAGCCCCCAGCCCCCAGCCCTCCAAGGAGGAAGGTGGCCCCCCAGGCCTGGAGAGGCGTTCTTCCTGGTATGTGGATGCCAGTGACTTCCTGATCCCTGAAGATACCCTGAATGCCCAGCCCTCTGAGGGCGTCTGGCCAGTGACTCTGGGAGATGCTCAGGCCTTGAAGCCCCTCGAGTTCTCTAGCAATAAACCTCCTGGAATCGAGAGCTCACAGCAGGATGCTATGGATCCTGAAGCCTTGAGGGGTGTCCACCAAGCCAAGGCTGACAGCATGAGAGAGGGACCAGAGGATACAGCTGGGCACGGCCACAGCACCCACCTCCCCTGCACAGGCCCTGGAGAGGATGAGGATGAGGACGACACAGCCCCAGAGTCTGCGCTTGACACATCCTTGGACAGGTCCTTTTCTGAGGATGCAGTGACAGATTCCTCAGGGTCTGGCACCCCCAGGGTTCGAGGCCGGGTCTCAAAGGGGACAAGCAAGCGAAGGAAGAAACGTCCCTCAAGAAACCAAGAAGGTAAGCGGGAAGTGGGCTGTGGTGAGCAAGGCTGGGGGACGCCTGGGTCTGGGCATGTGGTTAGAGCTGATTGTCCCACTACAGGGCCTGGGACCTCTCCCTGCCATCCAGCTGGTCCCTCCCCTATCCCTGCGGGTACTACAGGCTCAACCAGCATCCAGGAGACAGGGTGATTCAATGGGACACAGCACCTCACACAGAGGGCAGCGTTGGGGGCCACCACTCGCATCACCCTTACCTGCAAAGTCCTGCCTTCACACCCCTTCCGCAGGGAGTGGAGCAGGGTGGTGGACCTTGGCTCTTGTTGCTTCAGGGTAGTCTGGCGTTAAGATCCTGGGTGCAACCGCCATTGTCACTGTGACCAGAGAATCTGGGCTTCGGACTGGCGGTTTATCTCTGCCCCTGACCAAAAGTGTTGGCATGGCTAGCTTGGCCCCCACAGATCCCACCGCCCTGAGCTCAGGGCTGCCCACCTGTGATGAGCTGATGAGTGTGTTTCTTTTATTTGGAAGCAGAGTTTGTCCCTGATTCTGATGATAATAAAACAAAAAGGCTGTGTGTGATCCAGTGAGGTACGTATGCAGCCTGGCTTATGTTGACTAATGGTGGCAGCGGGTGCTGGGGCCTCAGCCTGCTGCCTGACCCTCCTGGGCACTAACCTAGCTTCTCTACAGCCCTCTGGGTATTATCAGCAAATCCCAACCTTGGCTCTTGGTGTTGGTGCCTTTGCTGTTCCTGCCTTGTTGGAGAAGGCCCAGCTCCCAAGCCTTGCCTGCCCAGGGTCTTCTCTCCCCCAGCTGGACACAACCTCAGAGCTGGACTCCAAATGGGCTTCCAAGGAAGGGTAGATAAAGCCAAGCTTCCTGTAGGGAGTGGGATCTCAGGCCTTTGTGGTTACAGTGTGGGATCTTTGGGGATGACTGTTTCTTGGTCCTTCAGGACAGACTGAGGTTGTTCCTGTCTGTGTCTCGGCCCTACCCAGGGTTTTGGTAACTCTGCAGCTTTACTAACCCCAACTCCCCAGAAGACACCATCCCTCTGCATGGAGCCAATCCTCCCAAGACTATTCCAGCTCTCCCATGGTACAGGTTAAGGCTAAATGCATGTCCAAAGACACTGGAAGGAAATGGATGTCTCAAGTGCAGATGCTGCCAGAGGCAAAGGTGCCTGGGCCTCCGTTTCCTGTACCCAGGAGCAGAAAGAGATCAGTTTAGATGCCAGGTATTCCTTGTATGTGCCATATGGGTCTTTTGGACCCCACTCATGGCAAGACAACCAGGGCCAGTGACATGACCCAAGAGGTTAGAGATGCTGTTAGACCAACTTGGGCCCTGCTCCGTGGCCAGGCTTCATGGATGGAGGAAGACCCAGCTTAGGACAAAAGATCCTGGCCCGTCATGAGCTGTAAGTCCAGGCTGAACAAGTCCCAAGCACCTCTGGCTATGCTCAGGGACCCTGGGTCTGCCTGGCACTTAGAACCCGCTGGCCACTGGGCTTAAGTCTCAGAATCAAGGTACAAGGATGAGGGCTGTTGGTTCATTGTAGGCAAGACCCACAGGGAGGTCAGGACTCCATTCCTCTTGGGGCCCAGCCTCACGATGTCTTCCCTCACTTTTTCAGTGGTGTTAATCCTGCATATGGACTGTCCCATTATATAATGCATTTTGATGGAGACCAGCTCCTGTGTCCCTGGACCAGCAGCCTCTCCATGCTGCGTATCACTGTTCTAACTAACCCAGACTTGCTACACCCCTGCCTCGGTTGTTGGTTCATTTCCCCACTCCCGTGGATGTCCTGATAACACCCTGGGCGAAGTCTTGGCAGCTAGCTGCTGCTCCACTCATTTTCTCTTGTCTTGAACAGATTCTCAAACTCAAGCCTCCAGGGGAGCCTGGACCCCACCTACCACTGGTGGAAAAGCAGGCTTTTTAGGAAGCACATAGAGTGCTGGGATCAGGGTTCCTACAGGGGCAGGCTAGTGCCAGTTAAGTGTGTGACTGCCAGTCCAGAACCCTCCTTGGTCAGCATCTAGCCAGAGAGAAAGCAGGAAGGACCAAGTCCAGCTCAAAGGGCCCAATGCAGGTTGGTGAGAATAGAGAGTGGGTGTGGGTCTGAGAGGTGTGAAGTAGACCCCACGGACCCCACCGACCCCACTGCAAATGGAATCAAGCTAAGGCACCAAGCCTGGCTGGGACAGCCTCTGCAGGAGCAGCCTGCTGGTATCACCTTGGCTCCATCCACTCAGATGAACTCTGCTGCCCTGGAGAAGAACCTGGGGTCAGAGTGGACCTGGATACACATAACCTTGGCACTGAGACCCATAGTGGGCAGCTGTAGCTTTCTGAGAAAGGTTGCTCCTAACTTTGTCATTTCCTTCCCCACAGGCCTCAGGTCCAGGCCCAAAGCTAAGTGAGTGTCCTCAACGGCTCAGTACAGCAGCAGATGCTGGATGTGCTGCCTGGAGAGGCTCTTCGGGGCCAGGCTGGGACTGGGCCCCCGAGAAACCGAAACTCTGTGCCTTACCCAGCCGGGATCCTTGGAAGCCTTGGCCATTGATGCTAGGACCTGACCTGGCATCACCCTGGACCACCTGCACGCTCATAGGCTCACAATCCGCTTTGCAAACTACTACCCACCCCTATCGCATGCACCGCAGGGGTGGGAGGGAATCTCCTGTCTGACTCTAGGGAGATAGGGACAAACACCTGCAGTGGGCTGCAGCATCCCCAGCCTGCCTCCGTGGCTCAGTTGATTTTTAGCTGAGTTTTCTGCATCTTTATTCTGCTGTGGCTGAATCGGGGATGGCGAGGGCTCCAGGGAGGCTTGCCGGCAGTGCTATGGGAAGATCCTGGCTGGTAGGCCCCAAGGGACAAGAAGAGCTGAATAATGAGAGGGGGACCACAGCAGTTCCCATCTCCCTCAGTGTCCGCCCAGTGAGGAACAGGCTGCCCCTGCTCGGCTCCCCAGTCCCCACTCCAGGTGTGCACTGTTGAGTTTGGAGCCCAGCAGGGATTTTAACCAATAAAAAGCAACCTTGTCTGTCATGACCGTTGTGTTTACACCATGACCATGGGTAAGTGGCAGCATTGTGGAGAGGGCCTTTCCCCTTGTAGCTCAGGTGGGACTACATGGAGGCAAGTGAATGGGAGAAAGGCTAGGTGTAAGATGCATGGTTGCTTGACAGGTAGAACGATGGCCGGGTGAGCCAGTGCAGGCGTGGTGACACACGAGTGGTCAAGACCATCTACTCTCTTTCTAGTCGTGGGAAAGGAACAGGTGAGGAAGCACCAACCTGGAATTTGTATCCAAAGGGCAGGGCCTGGGCCCCATGCATGCTGCTGCCCAGTCTGAATGATCTGGGTCTCCAGACACAGTCATCACCCCTCCTGCCCCCCAGCAGATAGCAGGGAGAGGCATAAAGACATGCGCTGACAGTCTTCAGCAGCTTGTCACCTACCACTGGAAGAGGATGAACCAAAAAGGGGTGGTGGGCTGGATGGGGTGCAACAAATAGCAAAGCTTCCAAACCCCTGAGTGGGAAATCAGCAGCAGATGCTGGATGTGCTGCCTGGAGAGGCTCTTCGGGGCCAGGCTGGGACTGAGCCCCAGAGAAACTGAAACTCCGTGCCTGGACCAGGTGGTGTTTGGGGCAACAGTGAGCAAGTGCAGGCCATGTTCCTCAGAGACCCTTGGTAAAGTAAAGAAGGGAGTTGCCCTGTACCCCAGGCCCCTGCCGTGGGGGATCCCAGCCCGAGAGGGAAGTAGGGGCCTGGGGCATGGAGGCAATGTTGGGACTCAGGTCACCACCCATGCTCAAGCACCTGCTGGCCTGGCCCAGCCCGCTGGAAGCTGCTGACTGTCTGCCAGCAACCAGGGCGAGTGTCCCTAAATACTGTCCAGGGAGCGTGTTCCCAGACTCAAAGGAAGGTCACAGTCTAGCCTGGGGCAGTCAGCTGCAGTCCTCCCTTGCTTTGTTCAGACAGACTCAGCTGCTCACCAGGCACCTGCTGAGGGTTCTTGAGCCCTGGGGAGGTGGTGGGAAGTAAAACCAGACAAGGCAAGTACTCAGCAGCCCCCAGCTACCCTGGCGTGATGGCTAATTTGCATTCTGCAAACCTCACCCCATATACTGCAAACTTTTTTCTTTTTTTTTTTCTTTTCTTTTTTTTTTTTTTCTGCCTATCTAAAGGCTGTGTGTGGTGGTTAGCAACTATGATGAAAGGGACTAAAGAGATGGATCAGCAGTTAAGCACACTGGTTGCTCTTACAGAGGACCCAGGTTCCTTTCCCAGCACCCTCATAGGCGCTAACAGCCATCTGTAATTCCAGTCCTAGCAAATCTGATGTACTCTTCTGGCTTCTGTGGGCAACAGGCATGCACGTGGTGCACAGACATACATGCGAGCAAGACACTCATGTACATAAAAACATTTTTTAAACTCCATGATCAAGTCAGACATGGTGGCACACAACTTTAATCCCAGCACTGGAGGGGTAGGGAGGTCAGAGACAGGCTGATCTCTGTAAGGTGGAGGCCAGCCTGGTCTGCAGAGTGAGTTCCAAGACAGGACTACACAGAGAAACCCTGTCTCAAAAAACAGAAACAAAAACAAAAAATTCCATGATCAAAGTTTTCCATTACCACAGAATTCCTTCACACCCGTGAGCATCCACTATTCTGGCCCTGCCCCTACTGTCTGGCTTTCACTGGATTTGCCCATTTTAAGCACATTGTATAATGGAAGCATTCAACATGTTTCTTTCTGTGGCCGGCTGCTTTCAGTTGTTCTCGAGATGCATGGAGCCTTGCTTCCTACTTCATGGTGGAGTCACATTCCGTGAGGGTGTGGGGATGCTGCTAAGAGCAGCATGTGCCTGCAAGGCCCAGAGTGGATTGTTTCATCTCTGCTCTACACACCCGCCTGGACTGCAGGCTCTTTGTGTTAACTTTTTAAAGACTTTCCCAAAGCTGCTGCCTTATTCCTACCAGGGATATTTTTAATTTTTTTTTTAATGGGGAGGTGGGTGTTTGCCACAGCATACCTGTGGAGATCAGAGGACAACCTTGGAGAATGGTTCTCTCCTACCACGTGGATCCAGGGGGTGGAGCTCAAGTTGTCAGCTTTGGTACCAGGTGTCTTTACTATCCATACTATCCAAACCATCTTGCTGGCCCCTTGGGCTATTGTTTCTAAGCAACTTAACTCTGCTTTTCTCACTCTGGAGCTCCCAGATATCAAAGTAAATTAAGTAGTGAATTGTCAACTTTTGGGTAGATGCCTACCTTATCAGTCAAACCTGCGGAAGCCTCAAGTGGGGCCAGCATTTCACTGGCCTGCAGACAGAGGGCTGCTCCCCTAGCCTTCTGTCCCCTAGTGGCTGACAGGTGTGGAAGAAGCCAGCCCTGTGGCAACTATGAAGCACCTGGCACTTGCAGGCTGACGGGTACCAGTTCATGTGCAGCGTCTGTGTCGCGGTCTCATGGTGATCCAGAGGGAACCGTGGGTGGTGCCATGCCTACACACGCTCTGCCTAAGGCCATACAAAACACTGTTGAAGCCACTTGTCTGAGGTCACACAGCTGCAAAAGCAGGACCCCCCCCAAACTTAGTGGCTGATACACTGCCCACCACCCTGGAATGGCTCGATGTGGGGGGGCTAATTCCGGCTGAGCCTCATGACTGTCAGGGGCTCAGCTGTTCAGCTTGGGTGAAGCTATTTTTAACAAAGCCTTCCCCCTTCTATCTGGGCCTTTGGCTATTTATAGTCCCTGGCTTAAGAGAGTCAGTGCCCCAGGACCCACCTAAGCCCCCATAGCAGATCCCTCTGAGCCCCCGACCCGTGTCTCTCACCCAGAACCCCAGGAAAGGGAGCCAGGACTCCTTTCCCACTTGCAGCAACACCTCCCAGAGAGCAAGGGCAAACACATTGATTAAAGACATTCAGCATGGGCATATTCTCTGTCTCTCTCTCTCTCTGTCTCTCTGTCTCTCTCTGTCTCTCTCTCTGTCTCTCTCTCTCTCTCTCTCTCTCTCTCTCTCTCTCCCTTTCTCTCTCTCTTAAGACAGCCCCAGCTGGTTCTGGAACTCACTCTTTAGACAAGGCTGCCCTTGAACTCACAGAGATCCTCCTGCCTCTACCTCCTGAGTGCCAGGATTTCAGGCATGTACCACCACCACCCTGCTGCAACACAGGCATTCTTAATTCCTAATCTCTCTCACCTGGAGACAAAATTCATTAACCCTTGCATCATTCTGCTAGCCTCTCTCCTGCCTCACTCCTCAGAAACTGCTGTGCTCCCCACCCCCACCTCCTAAGACCCTCATCCCCTCCTGTGCACCCCGACTCCGTTCCTGCATCAGCTGCCTCTGCTCCACTTTCCAGGAGTAAGCTCCCCTCAGGTATTCCTGTCTGCCCCAGCTGCTTCTCTGGAGATCTTGGTCTGAACCACTGACTCTATATCCCATTTCTATTAGTTTGTCCCCTCCCCACTGTGGCAGAGTGAGGTAAGCAAGGATATACAGTCTGCACAGAAAGGCTGAAGCTCTCTTCTGGAGGTAGTTCCTGACTGCTTCACCTACAGCAACTGAAGGAGGCTGAGTGTCTATGTCCCCTGTGAAACAGGGACACATTACAGTGACCTGCATAGCCAGGGAGGTAGGAGGGAGGTAGCAGCAATGTGACTGAGGCTGAGTAGGAACAGCATCTCTTCCCCAAGCTGGGGGGTAAGGGCCAGGCCCCAAGAGGGTGTGTCAAGTCTCCCTGGTCTTGTGACAGATAGGGAACTGGCCCCAGGACCACAAGGAGCCTGACGGTTCTATGGACCTGTCCAGGGGTCAGTCAGCACACTCTGGAAGCACATATGAGCCCCCACGGGGGTGAGACAGTCCTCCCAGCCCCAAGGCCTTCCTTTGTCCCTGTTTCCATCCTGGACTGACCTGCTTCATCTACCATCCAGGAGCAAGCAAGAACAAGGCGAAGCAGTGCACCTGGGTGGGCTCCCAGGAGTGGTAGAGGCTGTTGTCACCGAAGTCTGGTGTGGGTCTCTGGGAAACCTGGACCCTGTTTTACTCCTGTGTCTCTTAAGTTGCTCTGATCGGGTTGTTTGGGGTGCTTCATCTTACTCTTGGGACTGGAGTCCAGTGGCGAGCTGCATGCCACCTCCACAGCATGTCCTGGGCCCAGAGGGGTGACTATGTGGTTCGGTGGAGAGAGGCTATCCTCAGGTAAGGTGACTTAAGTTCACCATGGGAGAACAGGAGATCCCGCAGGCAGATCCTCCAGGTTAGCGGCAAGGACGCATTTGTACTTCTGCTTTTGCTAACACTCTCTTGCTCTGTAAAAGACAGCCAGCCACCTTTGCAGTTCCTGCAACCACAAACTCTAGTCCTGGCAGTCCAGGGAGCAGAGGACTTAAGTGTCCGGGTCACACAACACTGCGTCCCTGGATCTCTGGGTCATTTGCTTGCCGGAATTGTGTTGGGGGTATCTGCGCCCTAAACGCGCCACCTGCTACGACCGCGGCAGGGGCGGGGAGCTGTGGCCACAGGTCACCGTTGCGCGTCACCGCACGCGCAGGACCCGCCCCCGGCCCGCCCCCAGCTCTAGGCGGCCGCATTTAATGGTGCGAGATCGCTGGCCGCTGCTGGCTCTTTTGTGGCCCAGCGCAGCGGACCGGCTAATCCAGCATGTCGGGGACCCGAGCCTCCAACGACAGGCCCCCCGGCGCGGGCGGAGTCAAGCGGGGGCGGCTACAGCAGGAGGTGGCGGCGACAGGCTCCCGCGTGACCGTGGTGCTGGGCGCGCAGTGGGGGGACGAGGGCAAAGGCAAGGTGGTGGACCTGCTGGCCACGGACGCCGACATCGTCAGCCGCTGCCAGGTGCGGGCCAGGCGCCGAGTCCCTCCCCAACCCGCCCAGCGAGCCTCTCCCCTTCCCTGGGATCCAAATGAACCCTGTCCTCCTGTGTCCTGAGTGGGTCACTGCCTTTTGGATTCCTCCTCTCCAGGAGCACCTTCCCCTTCCCCACTGCCTAAACCCTTCCTTCCCACACACACACAACCTCTCACACAAAGTTCTTGTCCTCCCACCCACCCATCCCCTCCCCAGGGCAATGGCAGGGGCCCGAGCTAAAAATACAAGTTGCTGAGTAGGAGACATGGGATCCTTAGGGATAGGGTGTTCCAGGGCAGTGATGGTGGGCCCTCTGGTGGGGAGAGCCACACTGGGGTGAGTCAAGGTCCCCTAAGACACCCGAGTGGCTGAGAGCTGCTTTCTGGGTAGGGGGTGGGCGCCTGAAGCAGAGTTCAAAGGGGTCCTGGATGACATGGAGAAAGGAGGAGCCACAGATTTCCGGGCAGGGTGAGCTAGTGCTCAGAGAAGGCCAGAGACGGACTTCGTGCTCTTGGCCAGCTGCAAACTGCTCTGAGCACCCACGCTTGCTCTGACTGACTCTGGACAGTGGGCTAGTAGCCTGGTCTCCTTAGGTCCCTGGTGGTGTCATTGCTGCTCCTGGCAGCCACACTGCTTCTGGGCTGTCAGCTCTAGCAGAAAGGGTTCAGGTTGAGGGGACACATCCTGTTATGACTGGATTTGGAGCCACACTTATGGCTGCTGACCTAAATGGAGGCAGGACACCTGCTGGAGTTCCTTCTCCCTGGTTCCATGGCTTTCTTACCGAGTTCCTTTTGAACTCGGAGCAGGGATTCAGGGTCTGTGGGCTCAGGAGGCAGAGCTTGGGGCTGAGGATTTCTGGTAAGTTCTCCTATTCTCTTGCCCTGTTCACCCCTCCCTCCTGAAGTCTCTAGGTCCTGAGGACAGTCTTGGACCCCTATTCCCTACGCCTTACATGCTTTGTCCAGCTGTGTGTGTGCAGCCGGGGTACGTACACTCCCAGTGCTTCTCTCCAAAGTGTCCCAGCACCACATCCCCACCCTTCCCTTGGTCATTTGCTCCTGTGGTGCCTACAACCCCTCCTTCCAACTTGCTGATTCTGGTCAGCACTGTCAGAGAAGCCCTGTGGTGTGCCTTGATGGCCCCAGGTTCCCCCTCCAGCTGTGGACACAGTTCTGGTGGGGATGGTCCTTCCTTGCTCTGTCTATGCCCAAGTCAACATGCCAGGCCCAGATCCCCACTACTTGACAGGGCCTGCAGAGATGAGAGCCAGCTGGAGCACACCATCCACTCAGATGGGCTTTCTCTCCCACCACCTGACCTCCCCAGCAGACCCAAGCAAGTGCTCCCCTAGAGAACAAGGGAAGGGAGACATGGCTCCCTTCCAGTCTCTAATGAGGTAGCAGGTCAGGAGCCGCTAATAGATCTCCCCTAAAGGTGGGGACACTGAGGGTCAGAGTTGCAGAATGAAACTTTGGGTCCTCTATAGCCTTTACCACAAGCCACCATGATGGCACAGGCCTGCCTTCCTTCCCTTGACTCCGTAGAGAAGGCAACTGAGCCAGAATTCCATCGGGCACTACTCAGCCCCCTCTGGAAGGCACCACAAGTCCTTTTCCCATGGGTGCCAGCCCTGGTCATTGCAAAATCTTTGGTCAGTGCAAATCCTTCCTGCGCTTGTTGGGGCCCTTTTGCCTGACACTGGCCTTATGTTTTCTCTGGTCTTCTGTCCCCATGGCCAGCCCTGTGTGATCAGAGGCTGGCAGGGTGGAAGTCTAGGCAAATTGCCTCTGACTTTGGATGGGTGCATGAACCAAGTGAAGGTCCAGAGGCCAGCCTGAAGCCTTGGACCCACTGGCTAGGACAAGATTGCAAGTCAAAGTTCCTCCCCGTAGCAAGTTGGCTACTTAAAGAGGCTACAGTCAACTAAGCTACTGGTTCCTTGGGCTCCTGGAGAATGACCTGGCCTAGCACCTGGGCTCATCACTGCTCTAAGTGGCAGTTGTGACCCCAGGGATTCCCTGGTCTCTGGCAGGCACAGGCAGTCTGCTAACGCTCCATGCCAACAGGGCTATTCTCCAAATCCGGCTTCCACACCTTTCTGTGGCCACAGACACTTGTTGTAGGTCTCCACTTTACCTTCGCTGGTCTCTGACTCTGCCCAGTCCCGACAGCTGCTCTTCTTTCTTTCTTGTTTTGCCATTTGATTAATTGGGTTCTATGGGGCAGAATGCAATGTTGAGCCCCCAGGAGCCCCCTCCAGCTAGCATCTCTGGGCTTAGGTCCTGCCTGCTTCTTTTCTTTGCCTGTAGGTCCCTGCTCTGCCATGCTTCATACTCCACCCCTGCTCTTGACACTGTGGGCATCCTTCCTCCACGCAGAATCTCTGAGGCTGCTGAGGGCTGCATTGTCCTCCCGGGGTCCCCTACTGCTCTCTCACCCTTCATCCTCTTCCAGGCAAGCCTTTCTGACCTCCTCCTGCTCAAGGGAACATTGCAGCTCTAGGCCATCACTTGCCTCTTGTGCTGGGGGATTTGTTTTCTCTTCCTCTTCCTTGGAGTCCCAGGCACCTCTGCCCAGGTTTCCTCTTTCTGTGTCTTCCATGTTTCCTCCTCTGCTGCCTGACTGGCCGGCTGTGTCCAACTGCTCCCTCAGATGAGCCCAGTGTACCTGTTACTTCGTGAGCATCTTGACCACCATCTCCTGACGCATCCCACTGCTGGTCTAGGCTCTTTCCTCCATTCCCATAGTACTCTTTCGATATTTGTGGTGCCCTGCCTGGCATTGCCAGACTGCCATTAAATGCCTGTTGGGATTTAAAACTCTCCTTCCATGTGGTTGGAGGGTCAGAACCCTCAGAGTGTTAGGTCATGCTCAGTACTGGGATGCTTTGTGGGCTTGCTTGGTATGAACCCACATAACCATTTCCATGTCTGAGGCTTCTGTCCAGCCATGACTACAGGCCGTGAATCCCAGGGCTTTCTCTAACAGTGTAGCACTCTTAGAGCTGAAGTTCTGTGTGAGGACCTGCCTCACAGTCTGCAGGTATTCTGGCACCTTGTCCAAGGGACATGCATGGCCTTGGGTCTTAGCATGCTCTAGGAGCCTCTGGCAGGTAAGAGCTGCTTTGTCCTGAGAATGCCTGGTGTTGATTTCAGAAGCATGTCTCTCTATAGCTGTACTTATTGATGACTTTGATGGCCAAACAGTATCTCCAGGAGAGGACTCTCAGGGTCACACAGCCCCACATTACCCTGGGCAGGACCTTCACATTCCTGCCCAAACCTATTCCTCCCTATAAGGAAAGAAGTGAGATATAGGTCTGTGAGCAGATCTGGAAAGGAAGTGAAGGTCTTGACACCTCCCCATAGCCCTTAGAAGGCAGGCCTTGAGGGTAGGGGCATCAGCAGTTTAGAAATCTGGCACAGGGCAGGTCCCAGGGCAGGAGCTGTGGCAGACACGGACAGGAACAGGACGGTGACTAAACTTGTGATTTGTTAATGGCTAGGCTCAGTCCTGCAGTCACATAGCACCATCCAAGGCCTGAAGGACAGCCAGAGTTGACAGAGGTGTGGAGAAACCCCTGCAGATGCTGTAAGAGTTGGGAATGAGCTAAGGTAAACTGGAACCCAGTGCTGCGGAGGCCCTGGGAGCTAAACACCTGTTCCTCAGACTGTCCCTTGGGTGCACAGCACAGTAACACACATCACTCTGACATAGCCCTTCCCTGCTGTCCGTGAGGAGGGAAGAGGACTCCTACCTATCTCGGCCATCTCATTGTAACCTACCATACTGGGGCCTGCAGGTATCAGGCCAGAATAGGGAATGAGGAAACTGGGAAGGCAGGAGCCCAGAGCACCCTCTGGTGGAAGGCAAAGGCCACAGCTCCCTGTTCAAGGACCTGTAAGGCAAGGAAGGTCCTGGTCTAGAGGACAAAGGTGGGGAGAGGCTAAGGAAGACCTCAGAGATGTATTATAGGTGCCCCGTGTCCACACACAGATCTCCTGGAAAGAGGGACCCAGCTGGCCATGGAGGTCTATTTCAGGTCTCTGCCAAGGAGGGCTCTGGGTCTGTCCTGGAAGGAGATGCCCGGACACCAGTTGGTTGCATGCAACTTTGAGGTCCTCTGCTTAGCTTAGGTCTATGCACTGACAGGACCCTGAATAGTCAGGAGCTATGTCCAGACAGCCACAAGCTGGATGGCTATAGGAAGAGCATTCTGGACATTGGGGTTGGAGCTCAGGGTGGTGGGGCAGGTAGACTCTCCAGCTACAAGATAGGTGTGGGTAGGCAGAGGAAATGAGTATTGGTCTCTGCGATGTATGTCCACGACCACTGCATATGCAGCCCATTCAGAAGGTGCCCCTACAGGGCTGCACCAGAATCCTCCCCTGCCTCACACTAGAGACATTGACTGGGTCACAGCTACAGGGCAGAGCAGAGGCCCAGACCAAGCGATAGAATCTGTTTGGCCCTGGTCCCTCTTTGTTTGCCCAAAGCAAAGGTCTCTTGTCTTAAACTCTTGGCTACCAGGGGCTGGGGGTTCTGGGTGACTAGCCAGGTTGTCAAAGAGTGCTAGGGGGGTTGCAATGTACACAGGGGACTCAGAATTATGCTGTAGAGGAGAATCCTGAAGACACCAAGTAGTGTTACTGTGCCTAGCAGGCTCCGTGATGCCTCTGACCCTGGGCTCACAGCCTGATCTGAATTCCTGTGGTACAGACATCTTGAGGTGTGTGCTTTGGGCTGTCCATGTAGCCATTGCCCTTACCTGGCCAGTGGTGAAAATTGTCATAATGTACCATGGTGGCCATGCCTCCAAGGGCGCTGCTCCACACTATTCATACTGTAGGTGGAGAGAAACTGCCCTTGCTGAAGGATCCTGAAGGCCGTACCCATTTGCAAACATAGACAGCTGGTCATCTTCCAGTGGACCTCCAGGAAGGGTGCTGAACAAGAGCTTGGCTCTAACATCTCAGGTCTGCCTTAGCGTTCAGCACCTGTGGTCATTCTAAGCAGAAGGCTCCCACAGCAGAGCAGGCCTTTGGTCCATTCCTGACATACACTGGCCAGTGGCCACTTTGCACTGCTGGATTTTTCCCCGTATTGAGGGTCAGTGAGATGCTGGGCTCTAAGATGCCCTGGAGCAGTCTGAGGCTGGCAGACCTCTCCATGCCCCAGAGCTGGAGCTGACAGTACCACAGGTAGCGTTTCCTCATTTGTGCAGACCTCCACAGGGTCCTCAAGAGCCTGCCCACTTAGGGGAGCTGCTGAACCTCGGAACTAGAGTTGACCTTGCTTCTCCTCACCCCACCTCCCGCATGGGGGCCGAGTCTGATCAGCTGTACCAGGCAGGTCTGAAGGTCCCCCACCT
Source organism: Ondatra zibethicus (assembly GCA_004026605.1). Taxonomy (NCBI): domain Eukaryota; kingdom Metazoa; phylum Chordata; class Mammalia; order Rodentia; family Cricetidae; genus Ondatra; species Ondatra zibethicus. The sequence continues at coordinate 20,446 of PVIU01017698.1, forward strand.
TTTCAGGGGTTGGTGACTCCCATCATGCCCAAATTTTATTGAATGTCTGGCCCAGGTTAGTAAAGCCAAAGAAAAGGCATGGGAGGGTTTGTCTCCATCTCCACCAGCTGTTCCTGTGCAGCCCATCAGTCTGAAACCTCGATGGGAAGAGGGAGCCATCACCCTGGGCTCCACAGGGCTGCTGAAAGCCCAGTGTCCTGGGATGGTATATGCCTTAGCAGTGGCCTGTGCCTAATGCCTGGGTGTTGCAGTGGGCACTGGCGCTGAGGTCATCTGATATCTGTTGGCCCATGATGCTCATGCCTGTTCCTAGGCACCCGTGTTTACCCCAACACAGACAGGCGGGTGCTTGCTGTCTGTGTTCTCAAGCCAGCTGACATGGCCCTGGGCACTCGAAGAGAGGGTGGGACAGAGCATCCCACCTAGGGTGTCTGGGTTCCCTGGACCTAACCACAGTGGAATGCAGGTTGGCTGCCTTGCTGTCCCTGCAAGCCTGCCAGCCCAAGAAAAGCTCATCACGCTAGGCTCTGTTGCAAGCTTATCTTCTCTAGGGGCCTCAGTTTCCCCACCTGTTCTTGGACACCACCTTGACTGACTCAGGCAGGAAACAGCATTGTGGTTGTTCACATATTTTGGGAACTGAAAGGGGGCAGTGGCAGTTCTGCATCTGCTGTGGCAAAACAGAGCATGGCTGGAGTCTCCGAACCCTAAGGCTGTTTCCTCAGGGGCCATCCTGACGGTCTGACCTCACAAGCTCGAGAGCAAGACACAGGCATCTGCTGTAACCAACTGATGGCAAGTTCAAAGCCAGAGCTGCAGGTGTCTCCCTCAGCTCCACCTCCTTCATGCCCCACCCACAAGTCTTCTCTTCTTCCCAGCAGCCCCTCTGGGCCCTTTTTGCAGTTCACCCTCTAGCGCTATATCTGGCATGTTCCATGTCATTTTCTCCTACTCCATGGGCAGTCCAGTCACCATCACCCGCTCACAGAGCCCGTAAGGCCAGACGGCTAAGTACTTCGGGTTTCCCAAGGAGGTACCTTCATGTTCCTGGAGCCACCTAAAAGCCAGGAGCTCCCTGCAAGTCATGTTGAAGTGAGTAGCCTCCTAGATGGTTTCTACCATTTACACGGCGAACAGCCCCGGCAGAATTGTGTCTCAGAGGTTTCAGAACAGACTGCACAAGTGTACCTTCCCTAACAGTTGGGTACCTGGGCCCATGCCATGAAGGTGGCCTCTGGTTGACCCACCTCTGTCATCTGATGTCATCTACATGGTAATAAACTTCATAGAGAGCAAGCAAGGAACAGGAAGCTTAGGCATATAGGCCTGTGGTCTACTCTTAAAACATGTAGAAAATTAAGTCCTTGTGTAAGGGAAATCCCCTTACACAGGATCTCAGCATCAGCGTTCTCTGCCTTCTTTCTCAACAGAGGAGCTGGTAGGTGTGACTCTGTCCAGCACATTGTGCATGACAGGTGGTCACAAAGGGAGGTGAACCTTCACTGAGGGTCTTGCTTGGGTAGGCAAGGGAGATGTAGGAGCTGAAACTACCTCAGCTCTTTCAGCAAGGTAAACAAAGTGGCGTGTGCCTGGCCTGTGTGTCTTCCAGGAGATGGGTCAGGGAGGTGATCTGGAGCTGAGCTTCAGAGTCCCTAGGCTGAAATGAGCGCCATAAGAGTCAAGACTAGAGGCCAAACCCAAGTGCTGAGCCCCATTGCACAATCAGGGGGACCACAGTGCTATCTGCAGGTGGAATTTGGTACTGCAGGTCATAACTCTACTGACCTTTGAAAGCCTGACCAGTTTGTAAGCAGTGGTTCTCAACCTGTGGGTCGCAACCCCTTTGGGGTCCTATATCAGATATTTACATTATGATTCATAACAATAGCAAATTACAGTTATGAAGTAACAAAGACATAACTTTATAGTTGGGGTCACCATAACATGAGGCACTGTATTAAAGGGCCACAGCGTTAGGAAGGTTGAGAACCGCTGCTCTAGAAGTACCATATGCAGGGTATGAGGTGCCTGGCTTAGAGGACATCAAGTCAGCTTGGGAGCTAAGTCTGCCACTCTCTATACCAGTCTATGTTCCCACTTGCAGACATCCATGTAGTGTGGCCCTTCCACCTATTCATGGCTTCAGCCTGACCCATTGTGCCTTGCCTCCACCCACCTACCAGCACACCCAAACTACAAGTCCCTGCTGGACAGAAACTTATTAAGTAGCCCTGGCAACCCCATGTGGGTGACAGGCTACCACAGTCAAAGGCAAGAAAGCTTTGGTGACCCACCCACCACCATGGTCTCTAGTTTTTCTACTGGCATCAGCAACCTCTGGGAGCCTGGGGACACAGTGTCCAGGGTGTGGAGCTGTGTGCTTGTGGTCAGGTGGCTGACTAATGGAGGAAGGATGCTGGAGCCTGAAACCCAGCCTTGGTGCTCGGCTCTCTCCCCACCCTTAAAACCCTAACTCAACTGGCCTACCCTATCAGCTTGAATTCCAAGAAGGAGCCTCCCTGGAACAGGGCAACCTAGGAACCACCTTTTCCTTTCATTTTTATCCAGGACAGAGCCCTGCTGAAGAGGGCAACAAGTTGGGCTGTGGGGTCTGGGTCTGTTCTTTCTGCAGGGATTGATCCTCAGTTCCTCACTCCTCCCTGGTGGAGAGGGGTGCTCAGTAAGGTCCACCTGCCAAGGCTGCACTGAGCCGTGGGGCAAGGCTGGGCCAGAGCATCCCCCACCTAATCCCTGGTCATCCCAGCATCAGACACTAAGCCCTGACCGCTGACTTATATTGCCCAAGCCATAGCACTGCATAATACTGGGTCCTCAAGCACCGTGTAGGGAGAGAGCTGGCTCTGGAACTGTCTGCAACAATCAGGTACCAGCCACTCATTCGGGTCTCTGTTCCTAGGGGGGCAACAATGCTGGGCACACAGTAGTGGTGGACGGCAAGGAGTATGACTTTCATCTGCTACCCAGCGGCATCATCAACACCAAGGCCGTGTCATTCATTGGTGAGTGTCCCGCTAGCCTCAGCCTGACTTCCTGAAGGAGGATCCCAGTGTGTGTGGAGAGCGTGGGAGGTCTCGTTGTACGAACCCTAGGGCTGACCTCAGCCTGATCTGGAGCTCCCCACCCAGAAACTGTCCTCAGAGTATGGTCTCACGGGGAGCCAGAGGGGGCAGGAAGCTCTGTGGAGCTTACAGAGCACACGTGTGTGTGTGTGTGTGTGTGTGTGTGTGTGTGTGTGTGTGTGTGTGTAGAGAGAGAGAGAGAGAGAGAGAGAGAGAGAGGTTATGAGAGAGAGAGAGGTGAATGAGAGACAGAGCAAGAGTATGTGTGTGTGTAAGAGAGAAGTGAATGAGAGAGAGAGACAGAGAGCAAGAGTATGTGTGTGTGAGAGAGAGAGAAGTGAATAAGAGACAGAGAGCAAGTGTGTGTGAGAGAGAGAGGTGAATGAGAGAGAGAGACAGAGAGCAAGTGTGTGTGTGTGTGAGAGAGAGAGAGAGAAGTGAATAAGAGACAGAGAGCAAGTGTGTGTGAGAGAGAGAGGTGAATGAGAAACAGAGAGCAAGAGTGTGTGTGTGTCTTTAAGTTTATGTATGTATGTGTGTGTTTGTATGTGTGGGTGAGTGTACAAAAGTGTGCCTTCAGAATACATTGGCCTGGGAACAGCCTGGGCATATTTCCTGATGCTGCCTGGGCTGTCACAGTCATTACCACTCAGACAGTTACTCCAGATGCCTGAGAAGGCTTCTCTGCCCCTGGTCTCTCTAGGTGGTGCTATCTCAGCCCCAGCCCCGCTTGTCCTCATTTTTCTAGCTCTGACTGACATACTTAAGGCTTAGCTGACTCCACATCTCAGTCAGGAAGCAAAGGCAAGATACTGCCTGTCCACGACCAGTGGATAGCACAGATCTGTGCCACTGTGTAGGAGCAGAGGAAGGAAATCTGAAAGGTGGGGGCTGGGGTGGCTAGAGTCAGAGCTCAGACTTCCTAGACCCCTCCTCTCAAGTACATGCTGTCACTTTCCACAGTGAGGAGCTAGCTGCTAAGGTGGCCTGTGCCAAGCAGAACAGCGGGACAGTGGTGCTGTCCGTCCTTCGGGAAGGCTGCAGGAAGCAACCTGCCAGCCTGGTTCTACTTCATCCAGAACCCTCCTCGGTGGAACAAGGCAGCACAGTGGAAATGCACAGGCTTCCTAGCCCAGAGGATGATGTGGAACCCACAGCAGGAGGGTGGCTGGCAATGATCTGGGAGCTCACTCGAGAGCAGAGGGGCCATGGTCATCGCAAAGGGTGCCCAGAGCAGCCACTCAGCAAGAGTACCAGCTCATGTTGCCCCCTCAGCTTGTGACACTCCTTGCCTTTGCTGTGGGGTTATTTCAAGATGCTGTGGCATTTGGGTGACCTTTTGTGTTCTCTGTGACTTGTGGAATCTCTGAGTCACTCTGATTTGGACTAGTCTCTCACCTCCCTCTGCCAAACCTATGCCATGGCCAACCCCATGAGGCTGGTATAGGATTCCTCCTAGGAGCAATGGTGGTCTCTGCTTGCTAGGATCTCCTCAGCCCAGACCCTATGCTGGCATGCCATGTGGTCTTCAGCAAGGCCACCTTCACTTTCTGAGCTTCTAACTCTAGCTGCATGAACTAATTCTGAAGATCCCATGTTTGTTTTTCCATGATAAAGAACAGCTCCCAGAGTGATGGTAAGATTCTAGGAACCTTTAGGGTCCACGTTTCTCCATTGTTCCTATTTTCTTATTTTTATATAATTTCAATAAATGGAACTGCTTCATTGAACCATAATTTACATATTATAAAACCCAGCCACTGTAGGGACTGGAGAGATGGCTCAATTGTTCAAAACACCAGCTGCTCTTCCAGAGGACCTATGTCTGAGTCCCAGCACCCACGTGGCAGCTCACAGCCATCTGTAACTTCAGTTCCAGGATACCTGATACCCTCTTCTGGCCTCCATGGGCACCAGCCACATGCGCGTGTATATGCAGGCAAAACACCCCTACACATAAAATAAAATAGAATAATTTTTTAAAATTATCCACTGCAAAGGTACAATTTTGAGGCCAGCACAGTCGATTTCAGGATGTGTGGGGACAGCAGACTGCTCTGGCCACTCGGAAGCCCTGTGTCGCTGGCCTCCGGTGTCATCTAGGCAGTCGTTTCAATTTGTGCTGCTGCTTTGCTTTGCTTTGCGTTTTGAGACAGGGTCTCTGTAGCCCATGTCAGTCTTGAACTTGCTCCAAAGCCAAGTCTAGCCTTAAATTCCTTATTCTCATGCTGAGTGCTGCGTTAATTTGGGATTTTGAGACATGAAACCAAGACTGGCCCAAACTCATGATCTTCCTGCCTCAGCCTCCCAAGCGCAGTTCATGCTTCTAGTGGGCTTTGACCCACTGTTCTGGGGTCAACTGAAGAGATGCAAAGTCACATCCCCTTAGATCAGGATGTGTCCTGGTGAGTTGGGCAGAAAGGGGGAGCTCTGAAGGCACACATGGTGGGAGCAGCAGGAGCAGGGGACCCTGGCGTCTAGGTGCCTTCCTCGGTGCTAGAGAGAGGACTTCTTGCTGGGTTGACTTGGAGCGGGAGTCTCCTGGGTTTGGCGGTTTTTAATGATCATCTTGGCATCAGGTCCCCTCACAGCACCTCTGTTCTGGTCTGCTGTGGTCACCAGGTCTCCACATGGAAGACTTAGCCTCTATTCTTGTTTGCTTTCTGATGCTATGATAAAGCACTCTGACTAAAAGCAGCTTGGGGAGGAAAGGGTTTATTTGGCTTACATTTCCAGGTCTCAGTGCTTCACTGAAGAAAGTTGGGACAGGAACTTAAGTAGGATCTGAAACAAAACCATAATGGAGCTCTGTTCACTGGATCTCTCACTGTCTGATCATTCATGCTCAACTTTCTTTCCCTTCCTTCCTTCCTTCTTTCCTTTCCTTCCTTCCTTCCCTCCCTCCCTTCCTTCCTTCCATCCTTTTTTTCCTTCCTTCCTTCTTTCCCTTCCTTCCTTCCTTTCCTTCCTTCTCTCCCTTCCTTCCTTCCTTCCCTTCCTTCCTTCCATCCTTTTTTCCCTTCCTTCCTTCTTTCCTTTCTTTCTTTCTTCTTTCCCTCCCTTCCTTTCCTCCTTCCTCCTTTCCATTCCTCCCTTCTTTCCTTCCTTCCTTTCTTTCTTTTCTTCTCCTTATCCTCTTTGTTTTTTTTTTGAGACAGGGTCTTGCTAATGTAGACCTTGCTAGCCTCGACTCATAGAGATCTGCCTATCTCTTCATCCAGGCCACTGTAATTAATGGCATGCTCCACCAGACCCAGCCTCAACTAACTTTCTTATACAGTCCAAGCTCACCTGCCTAGGCATGGCATCATGCACGGTGAGTTAGGCCCTCTTACATCAATTGGTCAAGATAATGTCCCATAGACATGTTCACAGGCCAATCTGATCAAGGGGTTCTTCAACTGAGGTTTCTTTTTCTTGGGTAATTCTAGGTTGTCAAGTAAGTGAAAAAACTAACCAAGACCACCTCCATAACTGCCCTTGCTTCACACCAGCTGGGGGCTGAGTGGGCAGCCTCCTCAGACAGTCCTTCATTTGACTGCACTTGAGGGTCCTCCCGACCACCTGGCTTGACAGCTCACCTCCCTTAGCTCTAAGAAACAGCCCAGAATTTGACAGCACAGGTCTTCATTCACTCACCCTTCAGAAGTCTTGCTAGCCTTCAAGATTTGTCAGTTATAATAAGCTGCTGTCACCATCAGGGCAGGCTCAGTGCTCAGCCCCCTCGGGTAAACACCCAGGATGGGGGGTATGGGGCCATCACACCACTGACTGCAGAACTCTCCTTGCCCCGCACCTACACTGTGGAGTCCTAACCACCTGCTCGCCCCTCCACTTCCCCAGATTCCAGAAGCTGCTCTTCTATTTTCTGTCTTCATAAGCATGGCACCTCAAGATCTCACCTAAGTGGGTCATAGGGTTCATGTCTTCAATGCCTAAGCCCAGTGTCCCCAAGTGTAACTGTGCTGTTGCATGTGATGGAATGACCTTTCTCATGCAGCGCCTGGGTCTGGGCACTTGAGTCTCTTGCCGCTGCCGTCTGTCAATACCATCTGAAGCATAAATGTTCAAGACCTAGGACATGATCCTGCCCCTTGTGTTGCAGGCAATGGTGTGGTCATCCACTTGCCGGGCTTGTTTGAAGAGGCGGAGAAGAATGAGAAGAAGGGTAGGTCATCTCCCCACCCACAGGCCCATGGCCCGCTGAGGTCCTAGCTGACTGCTCACTGCATGCTAACTGTGCAGACTGGAGAGTGGAGTCCTCACTCAAGGGCAGCAGCTGAGCAACCCACAATCTCCAAAACTGCTGTAGACCACTGCCTTGGCATCTCCAGCCCCTGCAGTTTCAAGGCTCAGGCCATCCAGGACGGAGGCTGATGCAGGGGGAGCTCTAGCATTGGGTGTGGTATCTTGTGGGTTTGGAGTTAAGAAGCCTCAGTAAGGAACAGGTGCCAGGGCAGGGATGTGGCTGCTGTGCAATGCATGTGGTCCTTTGGAACCTGGCCACACTGAAGCCAACAGTACTTGGAGGATGGCCCTCATCACCTAAGACTGCCCATACCTGTGATCTCTGCCATGTCCCCACAGGTCTGAAGGACTGGGAGAAGCGGCTCATCATCTCTGACCGGGCCCACCTTGGTAAGGTTCCCATGGGGCTTTGGGGGTGGCCCTTCCTTGCTCCTTCCACCTAGAGCTCAGGAGACCCTGGAGGACCTGCCTGGTCCCATATGCTACTGAGCTTACTCTTTGTAATGAGCCTCAAGGTAGGAGCGAGGTCAAAGCTAGGGACATACTTGGTTACCTCTTTGTGGAGCCTGGGACTCTGGGATCCCAGTATCTACTCTCAGCCAGGGACCTGCTAACCCCTCCTCCTGATACCGTTCAGAAAATGAGGTGCTTCACACACTGTCCTCTCTCCTCTCCTATCCATGTGCCGGCCGCTGCAACAGTATTTGACTTCCACCAGGCAGTGGACGGGCTACAGGAGGTACAGCGTCAAGCCCAGGAGGGAAAGAAGTAAGTTCCTCACGTCACACTCTTCCTCTTCCTGGGACCCCAGTTTCACAATCTGGTGACCTGGGTACAGGTTCTATGTGAGCAGGAGAGGGGGCAATCATCTACCAACTTAGGGTCCCTTGAGAATAAAACCTGAAAGAACAATAGGGATGTCCAGCCTTGGGCAGGGGGTGTCACACCCTGGCTTGGTTGACTGTCACTGCTGTCTCCTGCCACAGCACCACCACCCTGACCATGTACACATCCCACAGGAAAACATGAGAAACACTGACCATGTACACATCCCACAGGAAAACATGAGAAACACTGAGATGGCCTGACTCTCTCTGCTTGCAAACAACCACCCCAGCACCCAACTCCTGCTCTTTCATGTAACGTTTGTACTTTTGTCTATTCAGAAATGTTTTTCAGGACTCCAGATATGCCAGGGATGCATGTGGGAAGCAGTCAACAGCCACATACACTGCACAGGCACACAGAGCTCACATACATGCAAAGGCACATTTGCTTATACAGTTGTGCATATGAGCACTCATGCACATATGTACAGATGGGTACACATGTGCCTGCACACATGTATATACACATTCACACTCACACATGTACTTACACTTGCATAGGTACATTCACACAGCACACTTGCAGTCACATGTACACACTAGCACATATAGACTCTCACATGAACGCACAGAGCAATTCACAGGGGGCAGCAGTATTTGATTGACCGGGGGTTACCTGTGCAGACCTTAGGGCTAGGTGTGTAGCTCCAACACTCCAACAGTGTTCCTGCTGCCAAACAAGAGGGCAGCCAGAGCAGAAACGCAAATGCTTAGAGGCAGGAAGACAGGAGAAGCCCTGATAATGGAACCCACCTTCCTCCACCGTGATGCTGTGTGCTCGAGCTGTCCAGGTGTCTCTACGGCAGCTGAGCCCCAGCCTCCGCTACCGCTGCTTAGTGGCCTCCTTCTCCTTCCGGCCTTGCATGAGGTGGAGCCTGAGTCAGCTGGAAGCTGGGGTGGGGTCCGCAGCAGCACCTGCTCACATTTTTCAGCATCGGCACCACCAAGAAAGGAATTGGACCAACTTACTCCTCCAAAGCTGCCCGGACGGGCCTCCGCATCTGTGACCTCCTGTCGGATTTCGACGAGTTTTCCACCAGGTAAGTCTGCCCCACCCTCCCACAGCTCAGAGGTAAGTCACAGAAAGGTGGTGGAGACAATGATGGAAAATAGCCCCCCGGATCCAGTGTGGGCCCTCAGAGGGTCACAGTGAGGGTTGCCTGCACAGATTCAAGAACCTGGCCCACCAGCACCAGTCCATGTTCCCCACCCTGGAAATAGATGTGGAAGGTCAACTCAAGAGGCTCAAGGTAAACTGGCCACCACTGGGCCAGGCGCTGGGTACATGGGGGTGGGGCAGACCTCTCTGTGGCAAGGGAGCTGCCACTGAGCACACAAGTCCCAGGCAGGCACTACTGCCAGCTGTCAGTTTTGGGGGGCTGTGTAGACCCTGCCCCTCTGCAGCCTCATGTGATCGCATGATCCTCTCAGGGTTTTGCTGAGCGGATCAGACCCATGGTTCGAGATGGTGTCTACTTCATGTATGAGGCACTCCATGGCCCCCCCAAGAAGATCCTAGTGGAAGGTGCCAACGCAGCCCTCCTTGACATTGATTTCGGTGAGTCCTCCTCCAGGCAGTTCCATCCTGAGGGGCTCTCACGTGGCCTTTTGTATCTGCCTGGGATTATGAAAACTCATGGAACAGTTGAGTGAAACAGGTCACCTTCCAAGGCCACGGTGCTGCCCATACCCACCACAATCAGCCCATTTCCTGTTCGCCCGACTTCAGCCGGATAAAGGGAGCACCAAAGGCTGAACTAAGGTGAGGCTGAGAGGCCAGAAATAGGACGAGAAAGCCTTGCAAGGACAGGTACCTCATGTCCCCAGCCCCGTGTCATACCAGGCTACTGCCCTCATTGTTGGGGAGGCCAGGCCACCTCAGTACAGGCGCCCATGTGAGCCACACAGAATCCTATGTAGGCCATTGTCCCAGGTAGGACCTCAGCTGATGGCTCTAGTGATTTCCACAGAGGGAGCCCAACTGCCCTTTGCTGAGAAGGTCCCTTGGGCCCTGGGATCTTCAAAGGGTGATTGGTAGTCACTGACTATTCTGTCCTGCAGGGACCTACCCCTTTGTGACTTCTTCCAACTGCACCGTGGGCGGCGTGTGCACAGGCCTGGGCATCCCACCTCAGAACATAGGTGATATCTATGGTGTAGTAAAGGCATACACCACCCGTGTGGGCATTGGGGCCTTCCCCACGGAGCAGATCAACGTGAGTTCCAGCAGAGGGGTTGGGTGGAATATTTGGGGTTGCACGGTGGGCAGGTGGAACTGCAGGCATGCTGAGGGGACCCTGCAGAAAAATTCTCCATGTTCTACTGGGGTCTTTTTACAGCACAGACTCAGAGGTGAGGGTGTTAGGGGCTTTGAAGGACAGTCTGTTTCCATACCATCAGCAACACAGTTCACAAAATGTGTGTGTGTGTGTGTGTGTGTGTGTGTGTGTGTGTGTGTGTGCATGTGTCTGAAACTCCACTGCTCCATCAAGGCCCACAGACAAGTGGGAATCCTTCAGCACTAACTTGGAGTTGAGGCTGAAAGCAGTGCCCTCTCCTCAGCTCTCTAGTCTTGGAGCATTTCCAGAAGCTGTTGAGGACTCAGAATCTTCCAGGCCTTCCTTCCCTGACACCTGATTTGGATGGGTCACAGCTCTTGTCCCAGGAAAGAGCCTGAGTTGGGGCTATTTTCAGGGTGGGGATAAATCCTGCCCCCTACCCCAAGTTGCAGGACAAGGCCCACCCTTATCCACATGTAAACAAGAGGAAAGAAGGTGAGCTGCCTGTGCCTCAACAAAAAGGCCGGACCTCTGGGGTGTTCTGGAAAAAATGCTGCCTTCTTAGGGTCGTGCTGAGGAGCAGAGCCTCATGTGTGTACCTCAGCTTGACGGAGATGGAGAAGAGAGGAAGCCGGGAGCACAGGAAACAAGTGGGCACCCACCACACCTGTCCTGGCCAATGCCCAACATGGCAGGCACAAACAGTCCTTTATTCTCACATAGGAAATTGGAGATCTGCTACAGAACCGTGGCCATGAGTGGGGGGTGACCACAGGCAGGAAGAGACGCTGCGGCTGGCTGGACCTGATGATCCTAAGATATGCTCACATGGTTAATGGCTTCACTGCGTAAGCAGCCCTTCTGTACACTAGCACCACGGTGTCATCAAAGCTATATCACATAGGAATCTTCTCTGATCCCAATGCCCACAGGGCAAGTGAAACTCATCTCAGGGGTTGGGGCCCCAGCATCTGTATGGAGTCTTTCCAACCCACCAAGCCCCACCCCCAAGCAAGGCCAGCACCAGGGAGTAACATGGAGGACATAAGTGTGAAGCGAACCCAGCACAGGGACACTCTTCCATCCTGACCAATCCAAAATCACTGCAATGGCCATCTGAGAGTTAGTGTGAGCTGGCTGGGTGTGCAGCATGGTGTGGGGCCAAGTGCAAGGTGAGGATGATCCGAAGCTGAGCTACCAGGCCTGAGCAGAACAGGCTTAAGAGAAGGGCGTGTTTGGGAGGATGTGGGGTTGATGACCACTGGCTTTGTCTGCAGGGCTTGGGGGCATTCAAGTACAGTGGTAGTTTATAAGCCAGAAGGATTTGTCATTTCTAGAAGATTTGTCCACAGGAGGTGCCCTGAGAAGGATTTGGGAAGAGGCACAGCCTGGGTTGAGGAAGCAGATAGGCAGGCAGGGTCTGGGTGCCTCTAGCAGGGCAGGGAGACAGACCAAGCCTGGAGCTCCCATGTACCTCTGGGAGCTGACTTAACACTCCTGAGGGTACAGAACCCCAGTGAGAAAGGCTCCCTATGAAGAACCTGAAACCCTCTCCCAGTCAGGAGACATGGGAGGGGGTCAAGGTTGGCTAAGAACCTAAAGCGAGGTACCCCTGCAGCAACAGCAGGGCTTCCCAGGCCCCCACCTCTGTGAGCCTGCAAGGGAAAGCTTCCAAGGATGCTTTTAGTGGGAATGCTAGAACAGTTTTCTGCAAGAGTGTCAGGGAGCTCAGGGTAGACCACGGGGGCCTCTGCAGGTCTGATTGCTCAGGACCCTCTCCTGGGGACAGAAAAGGGGGTTGTGGGATGTTGGCTCCCCTGCTCCTTCTCCAGCTATGAAAGGGGGCCAAGGCTTCTCCACCAGCATTAGGAAGTATCTGCTGGATTCAAGACTTAACATGGCTCAGTGGTTAAGAGCACTGCCTGCTCTTCCAAAAGTCCTGAGTTCAATTCCCAGCAACCATCAGTAATAAGATCTGGTGCCCTCTTCTGGCCTGCAAGCATAAATGCAGGCAGAATACTGTATTCATAAATAAATAAACAAATCTTAAAAAAAAAAAAAAAGACTTAACCAGAGCCTTCCTGGGTGGAAACAGCTGACAGGTAGCTAGAAGTAAACCATGTGGCTGGTGAAGAGGTGTCTGAGGCTTGTAAAGTAGATGCAAGGTAGCAAGAGTCTGCACCCCACATCCTGCCGAGATGAGATCATCTGTGAATGCTTTGGGGAAAGGGGGAGAGCAAAAAAGAGGGAAGGAAGGAAGCCAGTACAAGGCAGCGCTGAAGGCCAAGGAAGGCCACTGCCATATTGCACTGGTCACAGCTCTGGAGCGGTGTTCAAGCAGATCCATCCTGGAAAAGTGGGTACCACGCTCATAGCTCTAGGCCCCACATGCCCCCAGGCTACATGGAAAACAGTGGGAACCCAGGCAGAGGAGAAAGCTCAGATTTCAGAAATGCTCCAGCTGCGGGAGATGAACAGTGGGTTCAGGACTCAGGCCCAGAGGAGATGTCCCTGTGCTCCAGCCGCTGCAGTGACTGCATTTTGTGAGGAATCACCTAATCTTTACTGCGCAGACAGCAGGAGAAAGGAGAGGGTGAAAGCCAGATAGAAGCAATGACAGTATGCTATTTCTCTGTTTTGTCTGTATCTTGTTTTGGGTACAGGCTGGCCTTGACCAAACTGGACATCCTGGATGTCCTGAGCGAGATTAAAGTTGGCATCTCCTACAAGCTCAATGGGAAGAGGATTCCTTATTTCCCTGGTATGTGAGATGAGCCTGGGTTTTCCCGGCTGTGGGAGCATTAGAAAAGACATCCACTAATTTTTAGGTGGCTAGGGGAGGGGCTTGGACTCTAAGATGAGGGTCACTGCTTGCTTCCAAAGGCAGGCAGACACCTGGTTTAGTCCCTCAGTTTCTTGGAGAGGCCCATCCCTGGGAAACTCCAGGCCTTCTGGTGGCTTGGAAATGTCTTGGGACAGGGCTGAAATGAAAGGCAGTTGAGATCCCACCCTGCCACTTGTCCTGGCTTCCTGGGGACCCTCCCCAGCCTCAGAAAGGCCCACCTCCAAGGAGATGGACAGCCTGGAAAGTCAGGAGGCATGAGCGGCTCTGAAAACCATGGATCGTTATGAAACATAATACATTTCAGAGAGAAAACCTGCTCTGCGGGTGGATTCCTTCTTTTGTGAGTTCCTGCTGCTGGGGCTAGAACTCAGGGCCCCACCTATGCTATCAGGTACTTAAGCCCTGAGCTGTGCCATTGTCCCTGAGTGAAATCTAAGGATCTGGCGTGGCTCCTGCACCCATGTGTCCTGTCTTTTGTTAAATACACTTTTGGTAAACACTGTTTTTGGCTTTTAGTTTCTTGTGCATCCGGCCTATATGTGCCTGTCAGCCTCGGGCAGAGGTGCTAAGACTCCTTGCCCTGCAGCATATTATAGGCAAAGTGCCTCTTGCTTGTCACCGCTCAGTAAACCCACGCAGACTCAGTAGTACCCCTTTGCTGGGGGAGCCATGTGCATCCTTGAGGCCCAGTCCTCTGGCCCTACTGACCCCTGACCTTTGAAAGGGTGACCCTTCAAGTTGACAGAGTCCTGCTGGTGGCTCAGGGTTCTGTGGTGATCTGGAGTACCCAGTAAGACACTATCTGGCTCTGAGGCTTGCGGACCCTTCTAGGAGGCTGCCTATCCAGAATATTCCATCAGGAAGAAATGGTACATCCACTATAAGCCATGGTGCCCTGGTACAGAGCTGGCGGTGCCAGGGAAGAAGAGAGTTATATATCTTTAAGGAAACCTTGGCTTCAGGACTCTAGAATCCCTTATCATTTCCAGTTGTGCCTTAGAGTTCCTCCATTGACATTCTGTGGACCCTGGGTAGATCAGTCAGCCAGTGTCTTAGAACTGGTCATGCTTCCTGGCTGGAAGGAACACAGCCAATGTTTGAGCCCCACTACAGTTCCCTGCTCACTGCCCAATGCTAAAAAGCCTGCAGGGCCCACTTGTCCTCAGCAGCTTCCTGCCTGCCAAGTTACTAGGTCAGATGACAATCGTCCCCAGAAGCTGGACAGTCTATGGGAGCCTTCTAACCCCACTCTCTCCCGCCCCCAGCTAACCAGGAGATTCTGCAGAAGGTGGAGGTAGAGTATGAAACACTGCCTGGATGGAAAGCAGACACCACTGGCGCCAGGAAGTGGGACGACCTTCCACCACAGGCCCAGAGCTACGTGCGGTTCGTGGAGAATCACCTGGGAGTTGCAGGTGTGTGCCATAGGTCAGGTCTGTTCTTCCTACCCCCAGGCCCTAGGCCTTGCATACCCCAAGGGGCTGGTATCCCAACACAAGGCCTAGTAAGAAATAAGACCCCCCAGGTAGTAACCACATGAGCGGAACAGATAGGAAGAGGTAGAGCCGGGAGCAGGTGCCATCTGAGGAGGGTCCCTTCCACGACTCCAGCCAGGCTGGGACCCAGCAACCCTGCCTAGTGTGTAGTTTAGGGTGCAAAGAAGCAGGCAGGATGTCCCTGTCCTGTGACTGTGTTTACTCTGTCACCCAGAGAAGACTCAGGGCTGCATCCACATGACTCAAGCAAAGAGAAGGACAGGACAAAGTGCTACTTTCTGATGCCTGTGGATGAATGACCTGTTATAGGGTCCAAATACAGTTTAAAATACTCCCCCCTTCTGGGGCAGGAGAGGTGGCTCAGCAGTTAAGAGCGCTGTTGCTCTTGTAAGAACCAGGACTTGGTTCTCAGTGTCCACATGGCAGCTTACAGCCATCTGTACCTCCAGTTCCAAGGGATCCTCTGTCTTCTCCTGGCCTCTGTGGGCACCAGGCATGTACATGGTACACATATATGCATGCAGACAAAACACTTATTACATAATATAAATAATTTTAAAAATCTAAAAATGATTTTAAAGTCTCCATTTGGTAAACCAGCAGCACCTTTGCCGGGGGAATGAAAAACACACGATGTGGTGTTAAGGGGCATTTTGTAACATGCATGCATGTGTGCAGAGGACAGCCTCAGGAGGCAGCTTAGGAACCAGGAACGCTAGCTACCTCTTTTTAAGACAGAAGTTCTCACTGGTCTAGAGCTCAGAGAGCAGGCTAAACTGGCTGGCCAGTGAGCCCCAAGGCTCTGTCTCCACCTCCCCAGTATTGGGATTAAAATATGCCACCAGGCTAGCATCTTAACTTGGGTTTTAGGATCAACGCAGGTACTCGTGCTAACAAGGAAGCTCTACCTACAGGGCTGTTTCCCAAGTCCTGAGAAGCATTTTGGTTTCTTCATGGTCTCTCTGTTGTGCTCTTTTTCGCTCTTTCAGTCAAATGGGTTGGCGTTGGGAAGTCCAGAGAGTCCATGATCCAGCTGTTTTAGATGCCAAGCAGAAGCCAGCAGGCCACACTGCACCACACCGCCATGAGTGAGCAGCTGCAACCAAGCTCCTCAGCAGTGCAGTCAGCACCTTCAATGAGACAATCTGAAGCCACTTCCCATACTTTTATTTTTCTATGTACATCTTCAGCTTGACCCACTGAATTCTACGACAATTTTAAGTGTGTGAAAGAAGCACTGTGAACACTTTTTAAAAATCTGCTTTTAAAATGAGCCTAAGTGCTCAAAACAGAGGCCTTCAGTGACTGACTGTCAATGGCATGTGTTTAGTTGGAGCCATGTCGTAATAAACATATACCCAGGAGCCAGCGGGAAGTTAGCACACCAGTCTTGACTTTGTTCTTATCACTTTTAATCACTTAATGGCAACCTATCCCAGTGACCATGGTCTGTCTGTATGATGCCACTCCCAAAGAGCAAACCCCAGATCGCTATATGAGGAGTGCTGCCCACAGCATGGGGTCTGTGAGACCCGAATCAGAAGCCAGCAGAGCCAGGATCACACAGAGTGCAACTTACTGGGAACTTATAAACAGCAAAGCAGGAGGGGCTGCTTCCCAGGGCGTGAGGGTGTGCACAAAGCCAAACAAAAGTGGGCCAGGGTGATCTGGAAAGCACCTGCCTTAAAAACATTACTATCCACTGTCAATCAGGAAACGATCAGTGTCTGTGGCCTGCAGTTCACGCTGGGATGGCTTAGTGACCTGGCTTGGGAAAGTGCCAGGGCAATAATGGGTGTTATAACCAAGATGTCATTACAGCTTTGGTGTATGGAGCCACAGCGCTGGGCTTGCTCAGAAAGCAAAATGCATCAAGCCCATGAAAGACAGCCTTGGTATATTTCGTTTTCCAGAGCTAACCATCTGAGAACATACAGAGAATATGTAGTCCAGAGCTGCCAGGGATCCAGAAACAACAGTCTTTCCTGCCTCCTGGGACAGAGCAGCCCAGACAGCACCTTGTCGTTCTAGCCAGGCACACTGGGTCACTGTCCCTGGGAACTTCTCCAGACTGAAGCAGACAGGTCTTAACTAGCACTGCCTCTGCCTTGTGCTCACTGGGACAACAAGGGGCCTCTTTGAATAATATGCCAGAGTTTGGGGTACATTATTAGGCTATCCCAGTCTAGGGACATATCTCATTGTGTTTTCACCTTTATGACAAAATAACTAAAGAAAGAGAGACAGACAGAGAGAGACTTTATTTTAGATCACAGTACTAGGCTAGCCCCTATGACTGTGGTGGAGCAGATGCATCATGGTGGAAAGGCTTCAGGAAGGAAGCAGAGAAACAGGATGAGGAGAGGGATACCATACACCCTTCAGACACACTGTCGGGGGGCACCTCCTCCAACTGGGTCTCACCGAAAAGCCTATTCTTCCATCATCCACTGAAGTTAGCCATCGTGATCCGAACACCCCTTAATCACACTGCCATTGTGGAACCTCTGAGGAGAGACTTCGTATTCACACCAGACCACCCATGAAAGGCTCACACTAATCTTCCCTGACCCATCAGGTGGGGTTAGAGATTGAGGCCTTTTTTCAGAGCTCCCCTAAGGACCAAGTGGGAGGAAAATCACAGTAACATTCTTGGCTAAAACGACTCTATTCTTAACACCTTGGGAAGCTGCCAGTTTGTTTAGAGGAAAGCACACGACCCCCTCCCTCAAACAAAGCACACGACCCCCTCCCTCAAACACACTCACAGCATATGGAACAGGGAGCCCCACTCCCAAGTGCCACCAACACTGGGTGAGCACAAATGGTCTGATCCAAGGTTTTCTACAGGAACTAAATTCATCATAGCCAAAACTTGCCAAGGGACCTGGTGTCTAACAGGCTGATAAACAAACTTTGGGCTCCCTAGGCAGGAGAACAAGCAGTATCCAAAGGAACCAGCTGCCAACAGATGTGAGCTAGAGGGAGCAAACTAAGAACTATGAGACAGCAGCCAGACATAATGGCATACACAGAATGAGTCTCCCTGCGTGAGATTCGGATGCCATTTGGTGGGAGCCTTAGAAAAAGAGTAAGAAAGCCCAATGTTAGAAAATTTAAAAGCATATTCAGGTTCTAGCCTCCATCTGAAGGAAACAGACAGAAAAAACTAAGAAATAATTACACCTCTCTAACTCAGAACGGCAGTCAGACCCAGTGGAGCCCCATGGTAGCTTGCAGGGGCTGCATTTGGAAGTGGGAATTCGGTGGGGGGTTCATTATCTTAATGTGAACAGCTTTGCTAGTGGTGGTTCCCACTGGATTTAAGCCTTATAGTAGGAGACAAATGTGTGTCTCCACATACAGTTGGTTCCTTACAGCTCTGCAACAGAGGACACCACCCATGGGAAAGGAAGCACAGAAGTCAGTAGTCACTGAAAAGCTTCTGCACCCCCTAAGCCTCTCCACTGGCACAGCAATCCAGATCAGACCAAAGCAAACCAAATTTGAAACAGCCCAGGTTTAATGGGTCAAATACCCAGAGAGGAGATGGGAAAGAGAGACTGAAAAACCAGTCTGTTTTCTGGGGAACAGCTTAAATACCCTGTGGGAGCGGTCTTGAGCATCTCTGGGGAAGGGCTTTCTGAGATACTGCATGGTATGGAGAAAGATGGAGAGGGGATTTGGGGTGGAACTTCTACCAAAACATTCCAGACTCTTTATGCCAGGGGCTGGGGTGAAGCTTCCACCAGAACAGTGACTTTTATCAGGTGTTTGTTACAGGGTTTTCCCTGCACACTTACTTGGCACTTGTATTGTGTCCCCTATTCATGTTGAAGACCTAGCTCCTAAGACCTCAGAATGTTACTATCTGGATACAGTCTTTTGTTTGTTTTGGTTTTGGTGATGTTTGTTCTTTGTTTTCTTTCGAGACAGGGTTTCTTTTTGTAACAGTCCTAGCTGTCTAGGAACTAGCTCCTGTAGGCCAGGCTGGCCTTGAACTCACAGAGATTCACCTGCCTCTGCCTCCTGAGAGCTGGGATGAAAGGCATGAGCAATACACCTGGCTCCTGGATATAGTCTTAACAAGTTTAAATGGGGTACTTATGGTGGACCCTAATTCAAAGTACTTAGTGTTTTATGAGATGAGGACACAGACACCCCATCTAGTAAGGACACAGAAGTTTCCGTCTGCAGATCGAGGAAGATGAGAGGCCTGTAGAGAACCCAATTTCCAATCTCCAAAATCTGGAGAATGCCTGCTGAGCATGCTTCCGGTCTCCCGCACTCCTAGACGAGAGCAAAACTTAATGCACCTCAGCAAGTAGCCCTTATGTTCAGATCGTGTGGAAATACAAGGACTGAGAAAGTCCTCAGCATCGCTGCTTTGCCCGAGTTTACTATGTTAGAAGACCCCAAGGTAGTTTAAAATCCGCTCTGACCAGTGGACCCACAGAGACGCTGTAAACCCTTACCCAATGTCAGGCCTCAGGGATGCAGGGGAAGACGGGTGCCAGGATTCACCACGCCCGGACCAAGTGCGCCACCCTACTGCTTGTGACTCGTAACCCAGTAATACCATCCATCACAGTTGCTTAGCGACAACGGGGACATTCTGCTTTCCGCCGGCGGAGCCCTATCCGCGACCCCGATTACTTTACCGAGAGTCCCACCCTACTTAAGTCCCGCCCCTGCGTTAGCCTCCCCGCGCCACACCTGCCAGAGCCCCGCCTCTTAATTCTCGGCCTATCCTGAGCCGTGCCATGCACTAGCCCCGCCCACCACCAACCCTTGACCTATCCTGCTCCACGCCACGCACAGATCCCGCCCTCCGGGCCCTCCCCTTTGGCCTTTCCCGCGCCCCTGAGTTCCACCCACTGCCTCCCTCGACCTATCCCGCGCCCTTGAGCCCAGCCCCCAGCCTTTCCCCGGCCTATCCGGCGCCGCTCCCTCGTCCGCCCCGCCCTCATCGGCGGTGAGAGCGCGCTGTGACGTGTGTTGGGCGCGCTGTGCGCAGCTGTGGTCTGTGTTTGGTACCCACTGCCATGCCCAAGCGGAGCTGCCCGTTCGCGGACGCTTCCCCGCTGCAGCTCAAGGTCCATGTGGGCCCGAGAGAGTTGAGCCGCGGTGTGTTCACCGAACGCTACTCGCGCGAGGTCTTCGGTGAGTGCAGGGTTCTGTGGTAGAGCAGGCCATGCTGCACGGGGCAGCGGGAGACCCCCAACTGGCCTGAGCGTCGCGACCCCAGGGGTAGAGGCGGCCTCAGGCCACTCCGGGAAAATCCGAGTCGAAGCCGACTACTGCCGAGTGGTCCAGCCTGGCGCAGGACAGGCGGAGGGACAGGACCGGGGTGGGCGCGAAGGCGTGCGCTGCAGTAGGCCCTCTCAAGTGGGCTTTCTAGCGGATGGATGTTGTTGAGCATTGCTTTGCAGTAATGACTCTCTGGGGTAGATGCAACGCGATTTACCTTGCTTAGAGCAAAGTTTTCACCTGTAGTTCTGAGTGGTACCGCTGTGCCTTCGAATGTGCCATAAAGCCCAGGCTTCGGAAGTACAAACTCCCTATTCAGCCCCAAGTGTGTAGCTAATTGGCCTTTCCCCTTTCTGTACTCTGCCGACCCCTCGGAGGTGATGAGTGAAGTGTGAGGACTGAACAGCAAACCGTCGTGCCCTCGAAAAAATGGAGACATGGGGGGGTGGGGAGGGGGAGGCGGGTCGTGATATATGCCTTTGATGCTAGCACTCACGAGGCAAAGGCAGACGGAGCTTTTGAGTTCGAGGCCAGCGTGGGCTACATTGTGAGATGTCTTAAAACAGCGATAACAAAATGCAAACAGGATCTAGAAGATGGCTCGGCCTGTTAAAGTGCATTTTACGTAAGCCTGGCCCTGAGTCAGATCCCAAGAACACACTGTAGGAGAGAAATCAGCTCC